>WBNH01001709.1:27336-68382 GCA_013401255.1 Urocolius indicus | reverse complement strand
AAGATTAAGATTATCTTTCAAAAGTATAATGGGAGGTTTCCACTTCCCGAGCACTTCAGCATCGGTTTTTGCACAAAGCCAGAATAATTCCTACCCCAAAGGAGCGAGAAAAACACATTAAAGGCGTTACAAATGCCTGAGAAAATGTTTGGGCTGAACAGAAACATCCATGTCACCATCACTTTGGGGGCTGGAGGAGGCTGCCACTGGGAGAGCCTGACTTCCCCGTGGGGATGCACATCCTCACCAGGAGCCGTGGGGTTGTTCTGGGTCCCTGCTTGAGCACGGGAAGCATGGGGAGGTGGGGAGAGCCAGAGATGGGCTGTTGCAAACTAGTGGGAGGGGAAAGAAGAGGACAAGGGGTGGAGAAGATGCTGAAGGCATTGTGTTGGGCAAGTTTAACAGGGGAAAGCCTGCTGCCAGGTGTAAGCCTCCTGCAGCTCCATAGAGAGAAAGGCATCATGAATCCAGCTCAGCAACTGGGCAGCAACGTGCCTGGAGTGCAGCATGGCTCTGCCTTGGAAAGGCACCTGCAGCCTCCACAGCTTCCTCTTAAAAACATGCCATAGCATCACAGCACAACCACATCCCAGCAGCCTTGACAGCAGGTTTCTGCTCTGTGAGCATGAGCTGTTGGGCCAGACGGGTACATAAACAGTTATTTGATCACTTCCAGTGTAGGAATCAACTTGAAAAATACCTCTGATTCACAAGCTTGCAGCCTGCTTCTGAAAAAGCAGACTAAGAGCAGGCTCCCACCCTGGAAAATCCCTTGCCTATGTCTGCTGGGCATCCTTTTCTGTACTGGGAGGAGCTGGGATGAATGCAGAAGCAGCCAAGGGTCTGGTAGTTGCACTCCAGCCTCACAGTCACTGGCGACATAAGACCCTCGGTGGTTTTCACTTAACAAGTGGATAGGGAGGAAATCCTTATGGGTAAGGGAGAGGAACATGCAAAAGTGATCCTGAGGTCTCAGAGAAACTTTTTCCCCTGTGCTTGGAGTTGTCGACCCATTAAGAGGGCTGGGACAGACACCTTCACCACGTTAAATCCCACTTAAGCCCTTCAATTAATGTTTGAGTGGCACTTTGGGGGGTGGGAGATCCTCTGGCCACCACGGGGTGTGTGGGGGGGAAGGTTTCACAGCCACCCAAGAATGCAAAAAACTCCCCCAGCTCCTCCTCTGGAAATTGCAGCCCATGGCTGGAGGGAATGGGAGAAAGTAAGAAAGAAAGAAACAGCAACAGCGCTTTGTGACATCAGCTGCCTCCGGGAAGGTGGGGAAAGCCCTGGGAAAGCACTTTGTGCCTGTGACAGGGCTGACGTGTGACGGGTCGGTGCTGGGAAAGCCAAGGGGCACGCTGGAAATGAGAGCTGCCTGCAGCTGGTGCTTGTGCCAGGAGGATACAGCCGCTTTCCTGCCTGCAGGACTTCCAGTGCTCTGCCTAAAACAACCGCCTCGGGTATACTGTAAGCAGCAGCCACGCTGTCTGTAGCTTGTGGTGAACATCCCAGCCCTGCCTGCGGAAAGGGTCATGGGAGCCAAGCTGGCCCCTTGCCCAGCAGGCTGGAGGACAGGAGTGGGGGCTCTGCAGCCCTGCCCGCCTGCCCAGGCCACCGGCTCGTGGGAACAGCATTTCCCAGAGGCTGCTGCTGTTTGTTTGGATGAAGGCATTGAAACTGAGCATTGCACACACCAGCCATGCACACACCAAACCCTGCTCACCCACCTCTGTGCTGGCTGGAAACCCCCAGCTGGGGCCAATTCTCACCATTTCTGGGGTCATTATGTCACTCTGGAGTCCATGGAGCTGCACTCACAGGCACAACCCCTGTCAGGGCTTGGCAGGGTGCACATGGGGGGTAAATCGCCTCCTGCCTGCAAAGCTGCTTCTCTCCATAGCCATGTTTACAGCCTGATGGTGCAGAGCCGCTTGCCACCTCACAGCCCTGAAATGCAACTGTTTGGTTGCAGCATCCCTATCTGTATGCCCGACCCCTTGGGACACAGTGGGGCTTGGGACACATGGGAGGAGGAGGTGGAGGGGTGATGCTGCTGCAGGGGTGGGATACTGTGGCATGGCCATGGAGCTTGTCACTAGAGATGGCTGATTTTCCACTCACATCAGGGCTAGGTCACTGTGGATTTGGGACTGCCAGCAAGGAAGGAAACCTGGCTATCTTTTCTGTCCTGTGGTCCAGCAGTGGCCCAGCCCCTTGCCCTCCCACTCCCCAGCATGCAGCTCTGTTTGTTTCCAAGGGAAATTCAGGAGACTTTTTCCCTGGGAGGGGGCTTCAGGGCAGCCAGTGGCTGGTGGAGATGGCAGAGCACAGACGGAGTTTCTGATGTTTGGAGGCTGTGTGGGTTCAGACATCAGCTAACAAAATGTGGCAGGGGCAGGAGCTCTCCGCTTCCACTAAGAAGGCAACAGTCCCAAGAGGATGTTACCTTCATCACCCAAAAGTTGTGGTGTCCCAAGGCAGCCAGGGCCATTGAGGCCGACCACCCTGCTGCTGCTGGTTGCTGCCTGGCACCTCAGCCCAGCGCAGGTCCCAGTTCAGAAGCACACAAGCTGGATTCTCTTTAGCCAGGTGCTTTCTGCCACCCAGACTAACACTCACCAACGAGGCAGTGAATGTTAATCCCGGATGGAGCTGTTGCAGCTGCTGCCATGCCCTGGGGAACCTCCCAGCCTCCCATCCTGATCCCACTGCGGTGGCACTGGGGCAGCTGGCACTGCCAGTGGAAGAAAGGCAGGGAAAGTCCCAACCGTGGCAGTAACCACTTGAGCAGCTCAGCAAAGCAGAGGCCAGGCTGGGTGCCACTGGCTGGCAGGCTGCTCAGCCCTGTGACTCCCAGCCATGGCCCAGCCGGGAAACTCCCGGGCTGTGCCCGGCTTCCTGCCTTTGTGTGAGCAGCCAGCGCTGGGGCGGCGGTGGCGGCGTGGCGGTGGCGGCGTGGTGGCCATTTGTGTCACCCTGGCCAGGGCTTGCATCCCCCCTTGCCCCGGGAAGCGCTGCCGGATGGAGGGAGACCATGCGAGGTCTGGCTGAGGGGACTCATCGTCCCGTCCCGCACAGCTGTGCTGGGAGGGAAGTTTCCAACACTGCCGTATTCCCAGAAGTCAGGGGAGCTTGGAGACCAGGTTTCGGGCCTGGCTTCACTGTCTGGGCTCACGCTGCCTCCCTGGCTCAGCCTGTAAAGCCGGCACTCAGGGCTCAGCGCTGGCGACGCGGGGTCAGGACCGAGGGAGCGCAGCCCTTTGGGCCAAGCCCCATGGAGCAGAGCTGGGCCAGTGCCCGCGCCAGCAGCCGCTCCCGGCCCCCGTCCTGGCCCCTGTCCCTGGCGGGTTGCCCCGGCGGGCTGCGGGCTGCCGCAGACACGCTGCTGCTGGCAGCGCTGCCAGAGCCACACGCCACCCGGCACCGGCCAGCTCGGTGACGTCACTCCACGCCGCATCCCCAGCCTCAAGGCCTCCCAGTGAAACCCCTTCTCGTGGGGCACTGTGCTGTGGGGTGCCATGGGGCCAAGGCACAGCACCTTTGTCTTTCCTCTCCCTGGCATGGAAAAGAAGTGTCTAGTGAAGGAGCTCTCCTAAAGGGCCATATCCTGCTCGCGTGCAGCCACAGTGCTGGTGCCCATCAGCGGGTGCCCTGGTGACTGATGGACCTGACTGGTGGAGGACGTGTGGCTGCTCTGGGATGGGATGGGATGGGATAGTGTCCCCTCAGGGAGCCAGGGGACACCAGCCATGGGTATTGAGAGCATGGTCATATCCTGCAGCAGCCCACTGCCCTTGTCATCCAGTGCCGGCTGCAGATGTTTTCTGTTCTTACAAGGAATCCATGTGAAAACAAGATGGGCTGTGCCTGCCAGGTGGCTCCTTCAGAGCTCTCACTTCTGTTCTGCATTTAAGCAGCAGCGATTTTTCCTCCAAAATGTCCAAATTTTTGCTCTGCACAGGCTCTGGTTTCGAAGGCAGCAGCACTGACCTCCCAGGGATCACGGGGCTCTCAGTGCCTGCCCCTCTGCCTGTGAGATGGGCTTGCCAGAAACAAAAAAATGAGTCTGGGGCTAAAAGGTCCATCCAAACCTTTAGTGCCTGAGGGGGAGTGCTGACCCTGGCCCCTGCAGCCTTCCAGCACCAGCTCGAGCTTAACTCTTTCCTCTGCAGGAAGAGTTCAAGCCTTCCAGTTAAATCCGTGAAGGAGTTAGCAAGTCTTTGTGGCAGGCGGATTACAGGCAGAGGTAAATGCTCCTGCTAAGTGTAATCTGGATAGTTAAGAGCTCAGCTCAGCCTCTATCCCAGCATTGTCTTTGCTTCTTATAAATATAGGAGACACTTCTTGCAAACTGGGTTGGTTTTTTTCTTCCCTTCTCCCTATTTAGAGACCAAGAGGCTGGGGAGAGCCTGTCACTTTCTTCCTCTCCCCAGGGTGTCATTAAGGTTTATTACCACCACCTCTGGTGCCCTCTTCCCTCCAGGATGGGTTTGGTGCTGGCAGCCTCTGATCCTGCGGGTGCAGCAGGAGCTGGGATTACAGCTTGCTGGGCCATGGGTCAGGGCAGGTGAAGGCAGCAGAAGCTCCCAGCGTTGGGGAGATGGGGCTGGGGGCAAAGTCAGGGCCATGTTTCACCCTGCAAACTGGCAGTTCCATACATGGGGAGACCTTTGGGTGGGATGGGGCAGGGACTGAGGGGAATGGAGACTGTGAAGCTGGGAGTTGTGCTCACTGTGAAGCATATAGGCTCCCAAAATGCACACAAAAAAAACTCACCATCACTATAGGAAAATAGGCGACAGCTATGTGGTTCTCTCTAAAAAACCCTATTCTGGAGCTGGTGGCCCTAAGGTGGGTGCAGGAGAGTGTCAGCTCCACCTGTGACCCTGTCCTGGTCATTCCACTCCATGGCAGGAGCATCCCTGAGAGCCCTGTCCCCACTGTCCCCTGGGCAAGGCTGAGCAGCACCCGTGCCCTGGTCCAGGAGTTCGTGGATGCCCTGGAAAGAGTCTCTTGTCCCCGGGGCTGGAGGGTGTGTGGATGACCTCTCCTCGGGTATTATGGCAGGAGTGGAGGGCTCCTGCAGGGAGCACGAGGCAGGCAAGCATCAGGGGCTTACCACGGATTAAGGTATTTTCCATGCATTCAAACTAGTCATCACGAACCCAGAGCTGTCTAGGAACGAGCAACCTGAAGCACAGCACCCAGGGGACAGGGCAGAGATGGGGACAGAAACTGGATACCCACCCCAGGGCTTGCAGGGAGCAGAGGGAAGATGCTCACAGAGGCTTGGAAGCCCCCAGAACCCCAGGGATGGCCTGTGGGCTGCAATTCAGAGGAAGGTAAACACGTGCCATGCAACCCCGGTGAGACGTATGCTGGTGGAGGAGAGGTTGTGGGGCTGGGGGGGGAAGAGCAGCGAGTCCCAGGGGGACAGCAGGGCACCGTGCCCTCTCTGGGGCTGGGACAGAACTGTCCATCCTGGGTGGCATGAGGACTGGGTGGCTCCAGGATCTTGTTAACCTTAATCCTCCCTTGGATTAATGCTCAGGGGAGCTGGGGATAGTGTTTAAACCTGCAGGAGAGAGCCCCTGCATTGAGCATGGCACTGCAGCGGGGTCAGGGGGGGACAGAGGGTGCAGGTTAAGGGCAAGGAGAGGGGCAGGTAGTCCCATGGCCTAATCTGACATGTGGCCTCAGATTTGGTGGGCATGTTCCTGGGCCCTGCCCTCCCTGGGAGCAAAGGGATGTGCAGTGTGATGGGCAGCTCCAGACCGGGGTCACGTCTGGCCCTGAGAGGCTGCTGCTGGGGCTGGCTCTGCGGGGCCACTGTGGACTGTACCCCTCAGGGTCACACAGCTTGGAGATGCCAGCCCAAGGGACCAGCTGTCTGCTCTTGGAAGGATGCTTTTCTCAGGGAATGCCTGTCTGGGATGGTCTGTGGGGTGAAATCCCTCTCTCGGACTGAGCTGGCTTCCCTGGGGCTGGGCACTCACCCTGGCTCAGAGGAGCAGTGTGGGGGTACTCTGACAGCTCAATGCTCCTACCCCACGCAGAGCCCAGGGTGACCCCAGACCCCAACAAGGGACTCCCTAGCTGGTAGCATTAGGAGCCACCCTGCTCTGCAGTCACCAGCCATGCAAGCCCAGTTAGGGGCACAGCAGTTCAGCTGGCATTCCTGCAGATGAGACCACCCAGCCCTCAGCTCCCCTGCAAAGCAGGTACCAAAAACCCCATGCAACCCCCTGTGACGCCTCACCCCAGCCTGCCAGGGACCCCATGCCAGGTTCCCTGGCCTGGCTGAGCTGCAAATGCCACACAGATGCCCTGAGAGGAGCTTCCCATCCCTTGGCAGTGTGAGTGCAGCTCCCTCCTGGGCATCACCTGGTCCAAGCTGGGCAGATGGCTTCAGCATCTGAGCTGAGCTACTGAGCTACACCAGCACCCCTCAGACCCTGTGCACTAGTTACAGCTCCTTCATCCCACTGTAGCCTTGGCTCCTGTTGGAATGCCCAGCCCCGTGCCCAATCCAGCCCACTGCTCCATGTTCTGGGGCCAGCACCACCCAAACCTGCCCCCTGTCCCGGGGAGATGCCACAAGGACATTGTCACCCACCCCGACATGGCCGGTGTCACCTTGGCTGCATCCCTGCAGCGTGGGGGTGGCCTCGCAGGGGCTGTGGGTGCCATGTGCCTGTCCCCTGGGGCAGTGAAGTAGGATGGGATGTGCTGTTCTAAGTGGCATCTTAACTAGATCTGATCCAGCCTTGCAAAGCCCCAGCGCCTTCAGTTCCCTTCGCACTCCAAATCTGCTACTGTGCATCTAAGCGGATTATTTTAAATACCCCATGATGGACTGCTCCTTTGTAATATAATCCAGCCTCGGGTGTCCCATTCCCCTCCTATTTTCTGTGATTTAGCTGCAGCTGTGACAACTAGAAACGTCCCCAGCTCCCCTTGCTCCCTAGGAAACGTCTCTCGTACCAGCCCCTTCCCCAAACCCTGCGCTGTCCCGTGTGGCTGCAAGCCGGGGATGCTCCCGCTGCATTCCCTGCACCCTCAGGTGCAGCCTTTCACACCTTGGAGTGAGCTGTGGCCGTGGCGTGTGCTGCCCCAGAGCTGCTTTTCCCACAGAGCTGAGCCCCCACACGCACCTCAGGGCCAAATCCTGCCCTGGCTGCCTTCACTCAGAGAAGAGCCACACAGGAGCCCTTTTGGGGTGAGTTTTGCCACTTTTCAGGCCCCTTGCTCAGTGCAGCTCCCTCTGGAGATGGGGTTTGGGGAGAGGGGGGACAGAGGCCAGTGCAGAGCTCACCCAGCCCCGCTCTCAGCAAAGGAGCCGCCACTTCTTGCAAGTGCTTCCCTTGGGGGTTTGTCTGATTACCCAGGGCTTGGTATTTCCCAACTGTTTGAAACCGTGTTTATTTTATCTGCTGCCGGATTCCTCTGACTCAGGGCTCATCCTTCGCTGCCAGAGATGAGTGACAGATCCTGCTAATTACAGCTAATGATGGCCTGAAAGGATCTCTGCTCACGCACGTGTGTTTGTGTGCACACATGCCAAGGGCCATTTATAATTTAAAGTGGGGAGAGTCGTTAGCATAAACCATGCCTGGATTAATTGCAGAGAGCAGCCTCTCCGGGGAGGATGCTCAGTGAGAGGTTGTGGTTTCAAGTGCTGGATGCTTGAGGACAGTAGAGGCTGCCTGAGTAGCAGCCTGAGACGGGTGTCAGCCTCAGAGACACCAAATCCAAGCCAGCACTTGGCACAGAGCCACTGAACAGCCAGCAGGGACCAGTGGACCCCGATATGTTGGCACGGGAGTGATGGGCTCAGAGCTCTGCAGGGCTGTGGGAGCTGCCATCCACCCCCTGGCAGAGCTCTGTAGGGTGGTTTTCAGCTGGGAGCGCTGTGCCCAAGACACCCAGCTGTCCCTCAGGTTCACTGGGAATGGGCAGTCCCTGAGGATAAAGTAGCTGCAGGAACACAACCCCTTACTAAACAGCAGAGACCTCACCTGTGGGGCTGGGGTTAGTTACCCCTGCCCTGGGGACAGCTCTCCCACCTTTTAGACTCTGGGCAATCCAGCTCTGGCATTGACTTCCTTGCTTTTCCCTTTTTCCCCAGGAGGGAAAAAGATTAGATGGAGAAGATGAGGCTTTGTCCATCCTTGGGCTGGAGGACATGGCATGAGAAGCAGCGATTGCAGGACTCTACGGCCACCACCCTGGTGGAGGGACAGGCCAGTGGCAGCTGAGGCGAGCACAGCCTGGCAGTGGGGTTTGTTCCAAGCCCTTCCCTAAACCAGCTCTTCATTTGCCTGGCCTGACTTTCCCCTACCCCTGCAAAGAGAGTGCACAGGGATGTGTGTCCCTCGGCTCCATCTCCTCCCCATCCTCAGAGATCTGAGCGATGCCTTCATCCCTCTCCCAGCCCTGCCAACATAAACCATGGGAAGAGGCACCCAGAAGGAAACCAAAAGCTATTCCAGATAGCAAAAGGCTCAGCAGGGCAGCACAACTGCTCCTCAGCCCTTCTCTTTCTGCACCCTTCATGGAAAAAAAAGGTAATTCAAACTCCTTGGTCTTCCTCAGAGCTGGCAAGCGGGAAGAGCGAGACGCAGGGACGGGAAGCGCCACCCTGCAAAGTGCCTCTGTGTCAGGCTCTGCCACGGGAAGGTCTAAACTGGAAATGATGGCAGCAGGAAGAGTGGGAATGCTGAGGTGGGCTCTGGGGCCAGGCTGAAAGGATTTCAGGGGCTTGGATGTGCTCGTCACGGTGGGCCGCCTGCCAGCCCAGGCCACTGCGCCTTGAATGCCACTGAAAGCTGGAAGGAAACGACTTGGATGAGGGTTTTTGGCTTCCTCGTTGAAAGGACCAGATTCAGGTCAAGCCTGATGGCTCATGAATTTGTCTTGGATCTTTTGATTTGTTCTGGACCCCAAAACACTCAGGTTTCTCTTTCTGAGACACTGCAGATGTTTCGGTTCGAGGCTGTTGCAGAAGCAGCTGTTGGAGGCTGTGGAGCAGAGCTCCCTGCAGAAATGTGCAGCCACTCAATGCCTACAACTGCTCCCAAAACAGCCCAGCGAGGCTGTTGGGGCAGGGCCAGCTCAGCCTGGTGCTTTCTGCATTACCCAAACCCTGTTGTTCTGTCATTTCAGTCTTCCAAACCCCATTCACGGAGGGGTCCTGAGGGCTCTTGCTCTCCTGACCCCAGTCTTTCCCCTGTGGTGGCTTATTTGCTCTCACTCCATTGCTGGCACCTTACAAATCCTCCTCCAGGCCACCTTCCCCATAGCTTTGAATGTCAATGTACCAGAGCTGGGAGGCAGCAGGAGAGATGCTGTGGAGAAGCCCCAGGCTGAGAGCCACCAGCAGTGGAGAGAGAGCAGTGCCAATGATGTTGGGTGCCTGATTCAGCGGGCTCATCACCATCATGCTGCAGACTGAGAGCTCTGCTGATACTGGTGACCTCAGAGTGCCTTTGGGGTGTTCAATGCCTAACTGCCTCTCTCAAGCCCAGGTGAGATGGTTTTTTCCCCTCTATGTCATGGCCAGAAAGGGTCAGACTCATCCCAGATGTGGGGTACGTGACATAGTAGGTCACCATGAGGTGCTGGGTCTGGGCATCATGCTGCAAGCTGCTTGTTCAGGGGCCTCCCCAAATAACCTCCATGATTGCCAACACCCAGCAAAAGAGCTCAATTGCAAAGGAAACAGGGAAGCAGCTGAAAAAATATGAAGGTGCTGCCATGGCACTGTGCATGCCAGGTTGGAGACCTGGAACAGTGCTAAAGCACAGCCCTGAGTGCTCCTCCTGCCACAGAGCATGAAGGGCTTAAGCAAGATGGAGAAATTAGGGGTGGCAGAGGCTAGTGTGAGGGCACTCTGCTGACTGGGGATGGGCAACAGGCCTTGTGGGTCCTCCAGGTATGTAGGAAGAGCTGAGGATGCTCAGCAAGGATGCTGCAGCCACTTCTGCCTGGTGTGAGATCGAATGGTCTAGCCCCAGCTCTGTGTCTGCTGGAGATGACACTGCCAAGCTGCTCGGTGAGGAGGCAGCCTCTGTGGGCACCACAGCTCCTTCACCACCCACACCCCTCCCCAAATGCCAGAAGTATCCAAAACATAGAGAAATCTGCTCTCTGCTGGGAGAACTGGAAGGCAACCAAACCTTGAGGTGAGGATAAGAGGCAATGCCAGCGCTAAGTCAGTGGCTAAGAACGCCAAACTCACTGCACCTCTGCCCCAGGGCCCTGGTTTTCTCTGGCATCAGCTGGCCTGGGGGCAAAGCAAGTCATGGCACAGCTTTGTGCCCCTGGCCCCTGCAGGGCAGGCAGCGTGTGGGTGGAAGCAGCAGTCCCTGCCCTATCTGGCAGCCTCTGGGATTAGCTGTGCAGCATCAGGAGCAGCTCTAGCAGCGCTGGGTCAGAGCAGATCCACACAGATAAGGCAAACTCTGGGGACAGCAAGGCAGCCTCCTTAATCCCCACGCATCCAGGCACTGACAGAGACACCTTTTCCCCTCCCTGGCAGCTCCTGTGTGCCCATCTGTGCCTTAGCTGGGGACAACGTCCCCTCTTCCAAGCCTGGCACCTTCCTGCCTCTCTGCTCCCCTAAGAAGGTGCTTTTCTTCCCCAAGGAGTGCAGGCCAAGCATTTTCCAGCATGGGCAGACGAAAGTGGATTCGCAATCCAATTTTACCCCAGCCCCACTCTGGTGATTTTGATGGAGCTGCTGTGGATGGGTGCAGGCTAGAGCCAGAGGACAGCTGTCACGGCTTCAGAGACCAGGGGTTTCTTATCTGTGTCACCTTTGATTACTGTAATTGAAATCCTGCTCTGATCTGAGCCGTGCCCGAGCATCTCTGCTGCCCGTGTGGCACTCGGCTCCGAGGCTAAAATGATGTTAAAGGATGTTAAAGCCAGGCAAGGTCTGCGAGAGCGTTTCTGCCTGACCTCCTGGGCAGCAGCCAGTGGTCACTGTTTCCCCTGGCCCTATGCTCAGCCACTGGCATGGCCCTGCTGCACTCCCCCCCACGACTCATTTTCCCTCCTGGACATACAAATCCTGGCTTTCCCCAGAGCTGCCCATGTGTCTGCTGGGCAGCCTGCCTCCTCCCACCCCTTCAGAGCAGAGCAGGGTGCAGGGGTGCTGGTGGAATCACGGAGGGATCAGCCACCCTTTAGCCCCTCTGCTCCAGCATGAAATCCCCCGTGGGCAGCATTGCTCTTTTCTAGCACCTCCTGCCCAAAAGGACAGCGAGGCTGCCAGGCAGGCTGCAGGGGACAGAGATGTCACCACATAGGAGAAGATGCTCCTGGCTTTGGTGCCAAGCTGGCAAAGCAGCTACGGCTGGCTTTGGTGTGACTGGCGCTTTGCCAGCCTCCCCAGCTTCTGCTGTGGAGCTGCTGGTGGTGTTTAGCTGGAGTCACTACAGCAGAAAGAGGGGCAGGAGCAGGGAGCACACGTGCGCTGGCACACACGCTGCTGCGGCTTGGCTGGGCGAGCAGGCGGCACAAGGAGCGAGCCAGCCCTGGCTGGGCTGTGACAGCAAAGCCGGTGGCTGCAGCTGGCATGGGGAGGCTTTGCTCAGCCAGCCTGGCCTCTGGCCCTGCCCCTGAAGCAAGCAGGGACAACCAGGTGCAAAGCACAGTCGGGAGAGCCCTGTAAACCCCGAGAGCCAAACCTCGGCCCTGCCAGAAAACCCTCTCTGAATCCCCAGGTTTTTCAGCCTGGCAGCTTTTGTGGCCACACAGCTTTTGTGGCTGGTGTGTGAAAGCACAGCAGTCTGGGGCACCCCAAAGCTTCACATGCCAGCAAAAGAGCCAAAAAGCAGCAGGCACAGAGCCTCCCTCCACAGCCACATCCCAGCCAGCCGAGCAGCAGCGCTTCCTCCCCGGCAGTGGAAGCCCAGGCAGGTCACAGGCCAGCACTACACACAATGCTCAGGGTTATCTTATCAGCCCTGGCCATGCTGTGTGGGGAGGAAAAGGGTTTCAATCCCAGCCGAGCCGTGTTTCCGTCGGGAGCCGTTCCCTCTGTCACGGGGCAGGCGGGACCGCGCCGTGCTTTCCACACCGGCACCCATGGAGCAGGGCTGTGGCTGCCGTGGGGCTGCCACCATCTCTCCCCACAGACATCCATCCCCAGGGGCAGGAGGGTCCCTCCTCGTGCCAGGGAAGCTGCTGGTCTCTGAGCAATGCAGTTGCTCCTGCCTTGGTTTTGCCCAGCAGCATTGTGCCGTGGCCTGGGCATGGCCATCCCCAGAGCTTGGGGATAGGAAAGGGCCAGAGCTGGTGACCCCCAGGAAAGGGGCTGCCAGTGGGGCATGTGGCAGCTGAAACATCCCTTGCTGGCTATCACTGCTTCCCACCACAGAAAAGCATCCCAGAGCCCTGGTATGCCAGGAAAATGCCTGCCCGGAGCAGGAGAGGCAACCTGAGACGCTGCAGCAGCTAAGGCCACCTCTGACAGCCAGGAGGGAAAAACCAAGGCACAAGGAGATGCCAGCGAGGCCTCCTACCCATCTCATCCCAACATTGCCGTGGGACATCCTTCCCAAGGCTGCCCCAGCTGCTTAGAGCTGGCTGGAGGAAGGGGACTGTGGCACAGATTCACTCCTAGTCCCTCAGCCCAAAACCCCAGCCCTTGGCCCCTGCTCCTCCAAGCCCTCCCAGCAGGGAGCACGGGGCAGGCCTGGGAGCTGGCAGAGGCTGGGCTTGCTGTGGTTCCCTCCGTCTCCATGATTAATTGAACACAGTCTAAAATTAGCTGCAGAGGCAGCACCTCTGGGGTCTCCCAGCAGCATCCCACTGCCTGCAAGTGGGTCAGGCAGCAGCTGCCTCCCAGCTGGGCATCCCAAAGGCTTGGGGGACCCCCCATCCTCTGCTGGGGGTGGGAATAGCTCCCTGCTCCGTGGCACAGCTCTGCACCTCTTGTCTCTGGAGCTGTGTTACAGCCAGAGTAGCTGGGGGAGGTGGGGAGGCACGATGCTGCCTTCTAGGAGGGCAGGAGTGTGAAGCCCTGCCGTGTTCCTCCCTGTGCCTTCAGGGATCTGTTATTTTTAGCCACTCTCCCCATGTCACATCACTAGCTAAGCTCTGTCTCATCTACCCCCACGCCTTCCCCCCAGCTTCATTTGTTCCCTCTGCATTATTTGCACATGAGGGGAAACAGCCCCAGGTGTCTTGGCACAGTGAACCACTTGACCACAGCCTCCTCTACGCTGCCCCGACCCCAGGGGGGTGGTTCAGGGTGGATTTTTCTTTCCTGGTTATTTTTAACCCCCATTTACAGCCCCAAATGGATGATGCAACCAAGGGGTAACACCAACCTGAGACTCTGTGGCCCCTGTGCCAGGCTGAGTGGCAGGATGCCAGGGGTCGTGCTGGGATGCTCCCATGGGATGCCCATGAGCAGGGCAGCTCCTGAACACAGCCCTCAGCATGCCAGGCAGGCAGAGGTCTGCACCCCCTGGGCTGGCCCCTGCTCCCTCCTGACCCCCTGCACATCCCAGTCTGAAAGCCCTGTGCCGTGAGAGGCTGACACACGAGCCAGAGGACAGGCTTTTCCCTTGGATTCAGAAGAAAGCAAACAGGAAAGATAAAAAAAAAAACCCAGCTAATTAAAAACTTCAAAGGCAAATCCTTCTCCTTTGGTTTAACAGGGCAGCCCTGCTCGGCAGCAATGCTGTCAGAGATGCTGCACGGGGCTCAGGCTGGGAAGAGCCC
This sequence comes from Urocolius indicus, assembly GCA_013401255.1. Taxonomy (NCBI): domain Eukaryota; kingdom Metazoa; phylum Chordata; class Aves; order Coliiformes; family Coliidae; genus Urocolius; species Urocolius indicus. Next base: position 54,642 of record WBNH01001709.1, on the reverse strand, counting down.
TGTGGGAGATGTCAATGGGATGTCACCCACCACCAGCACAGCCCTGGGACCTCCATCCCTGCTGAGCACCGTGCTGTGGGGTGGCATGATGTTGGGCCCTTGGGATGGGTGCTGGAGCCTGATCCCCACCCACTGGCATTACACCACTGCCACACGTATAGCAGGGCAGGGCTGGGGGTCCTGGGGGAGTGGGGGTGGGTGGGGGAGGCCCTGCCTCAGCAGGGATCAGCAAACTAGCAGCCCCTGTCCTGGGGTGAGGAAGGGACCCTGGAATCACTGGTCCTCCAACTCCTTCTCTGAAGGAAGAATGGGAGATCTCCCTTGCTTGCTTCTCACTCTCTTCCCCAAAAAGAAGCCAAAATCCTATGGCACAGAACAGTGATGCCCTGCTCTCAGCTCTCTGCCTCCTGCCCCTGCTTTTGGGGTGGTTTTTTTTTGGTGGTGGTTTTAGGTTGCTTTTAGTTTTTTTCCAGCAGCCTGTGCTGCATGGTGAGCAGAGGCATCCTGCTGTCTGAGGGCTAACGGCTTGCTGGAGAGATAATAAAGCAAAGGGGAGTAAATTAAAGTGGCTATAAATAGCACCAGGAGAGGAAAAGGAGATGAAGTCATCTTCCTTCAGCTGAGCTGGTATTTGCATCACTTCTTCCCTTTGCCTTCCCCTGCCCCCTCACCCTGCTCAGCAAACAGTCCCCCCAGGCTCTGGGATCTTGCTCTGCGTGCCCCTCTGAGTCCTGTGGGGCTGGGGACTGTCCCCGTGCCCCGGGCTTGGGCTGGTGGTGGCTGCCCAGCGCTGGGGAGCATGGTGAGGTAGTCTGGATGTGGTTGCCTGGCCTCAGGCACCATCCCAGCTTTGCTGTGGGTCCTTGGCATCGCCCCTTCCAAACCTGTGCGTCCAGCACGACCCCAAAGCCACAGCCCATTAAAGAGCTTCCAGGAGACATCTCAGACCCATCCCATGCCGTGTGCTTTTTGCAGCCCAGCCGTGGGTGGCTGCAGAGACCTCCCCCCATGAGCAGTGCCTGCAGGAAGGGATGCCACAAACCCTACCAACAGGGAATCTGCCCCAGGGAAGCCCCTCCAGCAACCAGTTCTCATCATTCACATTTTTATCCTGGATGATCTTCACATCCAAGCCTCCAGGCCCTGAACACATGGAAGAGGAAGGACCCCAACCCCACGGGAGCCTCCCCAGGGTTAGCAGCCAGCTTCAGACCTCACCTAAAACTTGACAGTGAGTGGCCACCGTCCCTCACCCCCCAACTCCAGCTGCCTCATCACCCCACCCCACAGCCTCCTGCTCACATGAGGTATATTTACTCCTGAGTCAGAATGAGGTCACAGCGCGGTTTCCTCCATGTCAGCTCCCGACTCCTATTCCTGTGCTCTGCACACACCCCCTCCCTGTTATTGCAGGGTATTTATAGCTGTTTCACACGTATCATTATCAAACCACAACTCCACACACACACAGAGGCACAAAAATACTGCTGGTGCTGGGACAGGGAGGGGGGAGCAGGGTCAGGGCCCAGACCCCACCGCTAATAATCGTCCTTTGCGCTTTATATAGAGCCCCTTTCATCTGCAGCTCTCAGAAACGCTCTGCAGGCATTTAATTAAGCTTCCCAACATCCTAATGTGATGACAGCCAAGTAACAATATCCTGGCTTCTAGGTACAAAGGGAGAGGAGGTGGCAGGACTCGTCTGAAGTCCCACAGCGAAGCAGCAAGCCCAGGTGCCCCGTGCACTGCTCCGTACCTGTGGGGTATCCACGTGGGGACACGACTATAGGGGAGATTTTGCCTCACAAGAGCGATCAGGACCCCAGGATTCTGCCCAATCCCTCTTCTGAGTTTGGGGTGGAGGCAACCAGTAACAACACAGGGTCTGGGGATGGCAGCAGGGAGCTCAGGGACCAGGCTGCAGCTGCCCAACATCTGGATCGGCGCATGGAAGAGACACACGGGTCTCAACGAGCTCGTGGGTGAGAGCTCAGGGGACAGCAATAAATGAGATGACAGGGCTGAAAGGGTTGATTTATGAGGGATATTAAGAGCTGTAATCCTGTCTGGCCTGGCCACTCCCCAGGGAAGCAGGGGATGACAAGGACCCAGATACATCACAAGGAGACAGGACTCACTGGGGCCAATGCAGACATGTCTCTAAGCAGAAGGGCTGCAAGCAGTCGTGCTTCCCAGGGCTCTGGGCAGCTCAGGCTTTGGTTTTAGACACTGATGGGACATCAAATGCCACCAAATAAGAGGGACACAGCAGGAGCAGGTGTCCAGAGGAGGGCTGAAGCTTCAACCACCAGAGCAGAAGTAAAGAGCAAAGAGGTGTTGCTAATAAAAGGGGCAGAGCTACAGCTCTGGGGAGCGAAGGCTGGTTGAGGTCATTAACATCTGAAGAAACACACACTCTCTGCTTCTGTTCCAATGCATGGGGAGGTAGGGGCCAAGTGCCCATCCTCATCCTCACCCTGGGCATGCCCCCAAACAGACAGGCAGCAGCGTGTCAATGGTCACAGTGAGATACTGCACACGTAAGAGCTAAATGCTAATCAAAAACCACGAGCTCGGGTCTGATCCTGTAGCAAGCACCATCCTGACATTTTATGGGTGTATTGGCAAGTTTTTCCTCCCAGACTGCAGCCAGAGCCCCAGCTCCCCAAAACAAGCCACGCAGCATCCCCCAACCAAGAACACTGCGCCCCAGCAAGCCCCCCAAAACAAGGAAGCAGGACCCATTTGCACCACACTGTCACCAACACAGACATTAGGCAAGAAAACAGCTGCAAACCTCCTGAGAGACCACAGAGAAATGCCCCCAAAAACAGCCCCTCTGAGAGGAAAGGAGGCAGGGAAAAGGGTGTGCCAGTCCGGGGAGCCAGGGCAGCCCAGGCATCGTCACAGAGATGTGAGCACCCTCCCATCACCACACTGGTCACCAAAACCACCCTGCAACCTGCTGCTGTCACCTCCCTGCATGTGCCTCCTGCTGCCCCCTCCCCTGCTATCAGCCATGCATCACTTACCAGGGGCTGCTGGCACCTCAGCTGCCTCGCCGGCCACGATGAGGGACTCGAGGATCCTGGCACAGAGTTCGGGGCTTGTCTCGGTGCTGCAGGGAGAAGGGGAAGCTGTGAGGGGACAGCAGCTCAGCTGAACCAGCTTGGCTGCAAGGCAGCCTCCTCGTGCCCTGTATGGCACAGGCACCTCACCTGGCTGCCGTGGGGCAGAGGAGCAGCTCCCCAAAGAACTCGCCGAGGAGCCGGGGCGAGAGGTGGCTGCGGCGGGTGCCCTGGCAGAGGTGGCTGAAGTAGTGGGTGAGCTGGTACAGGAGCAGTGCCTGAGGCTGGGGCAGGGCTGGGGGGGCCAGCAGGGCTCTGGCTCGCTGCCCACACTCCTCCAAGCCCGGGGTCTCTGCAGCAGAGAGGAAACAGGAGAAGTAAAGGTCAGATGGAGGAGGCTGGCACATACCCTTGCTTCCTGTGAGAGCCTGACACCTGCCAGGGCACATGGCATGAGCTGTGACAAGTCTCAGCTCCCCACACAGCCCCCCAAAAAACCTGACCTCAGCCTCCCCCCACCAACAACCAGGCTGCCAGCTCCATTTACCCACTCATGCCACCCCAGACCAGGTGGTGGGGTGACATGAGCACATGTCCCTCCTCAGCACAGTCAGGGAGGGAACACAAGAGGGCTAAGATGCTCACCTAGCAGGGACTGCACCCAAACACCCTTCACTGCTGCTCCAGCAGAGGGGAACAGCAAAAGCCTTGCTAAATCCTACCCTGCAAAGCCATTCAAAAGGCAGGGCAAAGCAAAGAGGGGAACCAGGCAGCACCTGCCAGACCTGAATTTAAAGGCTCAGCCTTCCCCTGCAGGAAAAAATAAACAAACTGGGAGGGAAAAGGCTTTTTAGGAGGGAAAAAAGCTGCACCTGGGCTGAGAGCTCCAGGCAGAGCTGTAGTGCTGCAGCTCTCCCAGTGTGACTGCTCTTGCCCCTTGAAACTCAGCAGCAGGAAGGGCTGACTAGGGAGCAACTACTGCTAGTGACACCTGAATTGCTCATGTGATGACAAGTGGGTACTTAATGGTGTTGCACACCATAGAGATGCTGCCAGGACCCCTGTGGTGGGCACTCCAAGCAGCCCCAGAGCCTCGCTGTGTCCCCACCAGCATCCTCCTGTGTCCCTGTGCCCTCTGGCAGCCTTGGCCAGGGCTCCCCAGTCTTGTGAGCTGTGAGCTCAGTGGCCTGAGCCTGCGGTCCTGCCCTTGGGCATGAGAAACAGCTGCTCTCCAGCTACTCTCCATCCCTGCCTCGGCCCAGCCCTTTCATCTGCAGGGCAGGAGGAGGTCCCCAGGGCTGCTTGCTCTCAGCTGGGGGCTGACTCAGCTCCCCATGGCTCTGTGCACTGGGGCTGAGGTTTGGCTGCTGCCCAGCCAGCTCCCGGCAGCCATCCTCGGGGCTGGGGTGCACCAGAGCCCTCAGAGGACACCCAGGACCCAGCAGGGACAGTGATGGGCTGTGTGTGTGCCCCTGCATCCAGGGAGCTGCTCCCACTGGATGCTCAGCTTTGCTCCAGGCTTCCCTGACCCCAACCTGCTGCTTTTTGCACCTTTTTGCACCCAGGGGATGGGGCAGGGGGAAGAGGGGGGAAGAGCCACAGCTGAAGGGGGGAAACTGGGGATATTTTCTCCCTCCTTCTGCAGGTGATCAACCCACAGGCTGGAGTGGGACGGGAGGAGCCTGCTTGCAGGGCAGGCAGCCAGAACACCAGCTCTGTCTCCTGAAACACTTGTCTTTTTTCTGGTGGGTTTTTTTTTTTCCAAAAGCACCAGAGAAATTCCCATCGGTTTCGTCTCAGTTCCTGCCCCCTTCCCTTCTCCCCCTCCTCCTCCTCCTCCTCCTCCTGAAGCCCTTGTGCCAGGAGCAGAGCCCACTCCAGCACAGGCTTCAGGGGCAAGGCGCTTCCCTTTGAAGTCGCTTAACGAGGCAACCCAGCTAATTGCTTCCTAATTGCATTTTTATCCTTGGAAAGGAGGCAGCCTTTGATTTCTCCTGTCTCGGAGAGGTGAGGGGAAGGCAGAGTCTGGTGCCCTGGTTCCCCAGGGAGGGTTATTTCTCCTGGCTCTGTGTCTCTGCTCAGGGCAGGGAGTTAGAGGGTGTGAGTTATCCCTCATCTTCCCAGTGTGTTTCTTCTGCCATGTTGGAAGCTACAAAGAGCCTGTGGCCTTTTTTCCCACCAGGACACAGTAGGAAAAGGCCATTCTGGTCTGGCCACGGGTGATCTTCTGGTGCCTCTTAAGGCAGCCGAGAGCATGATCTGCCCAAGTGCTAATCTGGCTTAGGATGGGAAGATGCTGCACAGGGGTGGCAGATACTGCAGCGACCTTTTGCTGCTGCAAAAAGGGCAGATCCTGGCTTTGAAGGGTGGTGAGGCACCCGGGTTCTATGCAAGGTGGTGAGCAAAGGCTTGGCATGTGCCTGATGATGGGCTGGTGATACTGGGAAGGGCTGAACAGCTCTGCGAGGCCTCATTTCAAAGGGATTTTGGTCCAGGCTGCCTGTTGGCATGGGCCATGAACCCTGCTGGCTTGACTATGAAGCCTGCCCTGTTTACTTGAGAAAAGAAATCAAAGAAAATCAAAACCTTGATGGTCTCATACACTTGCACAAAGGCTGGAAAGCTTGCAGGAACCTCAAGGAAATTCCTAATTGCACTAAGCTGAAAAAACAGAGAGTTCTCTATGCCCATATAAAGCCAAGACTTAATCATTACTGTCAAAAATTCCCAGGCAGCAGAGCCAAAATATTATAATGCTTTCTTCTTCAGCATCACCCAAGGTTGGCAGGAGCTGGTCCCAGCAGGCAGCACCTCCTGCCCCAGGCACTGGACCCCAGGATGGGGTCAAGAGCCAGCCTGGAGATGCTGGAGAGCTTTCTAGGAGCTTCCCAAAGCTGCTGCAGCCCATCCACACTCCCCTGCTCCCGGCACAGGGCAGCCCAGCTGTGCTTTACCTTGAGCCACGTGGACCAAGTCGCTGTAGAGGGCTGTGGGGACCAGGGGTGATGGCAGCTCCTGGAGGTACCACTTCAGGGCCTCTGCCAGTGTCTGAGCATCGTACAGGTCCATGTCCACGGCTGAAGCATCTGCAGGGAGAGACCCAGCGGGAGCCCTTAGGCCACAGCGCTGCTGCTCTGGCTCCTTGCAGCCCCACAGGACCTTCCCCTGGACCTGAGCACCAATTTCCTCACCCATGCCCCCATCTCACACATATGATAGCCTGTGATTTCACTACCACCCACCTTCAACAAATATTTCTGCCCCAGTTTCCACTGCCCCCGAGTCCCATGTGCCCATGGAGAGTGAGAGGCAACATCTCTGATTTGTGTGCACTTTCTACCCAGCACGTGGAGCAGATAGCACCCAAGGGATGAGGTTAGGACCCTCTGGCCATCAGGCACCATGTATCAACTCCATCCCTGGAGGAACTACTTGGAAAAATACATCTGTAGGACAGAGTTATGGCCCCCAGGCATCACTACTCCCAGCCTCAAAAGGAGAAGGTGGTGAAGGATGCTCCAGGGACCAAGGCAAAGCATCCAGGGGAGCCTGAGCCCACTCAGCCTGGGCTCAGGACATGGGCAGCGCTCCAAGCAGACAAGTCCCACGGTCCAGCAGAAGCCAAAGGATGGGATGTGTCTGCCTGAGCCTCATAACTGGGCCGGCGCAGCAGGGCCATTGCTTCACCAGGGTCCAGGGGGAAGAGCCCTTACAGCATCCTTTGGTATTTGGTGTTTGTCTTGGAGGTCTCTCAGGCCAGCTGGGCCAGGAGGTGGCTGCTGGGAGAGTGATGGTCCCTTTTGCAAAGGCTTGGAGGTTTCAAAATCCGGCTTTGATTCGAACTGGAGCCAAACGCAGGGTTTTGAAATTCTGCCTGTGGGAGAAATCTTGGGCAGGGTGGGGGGTGATAAAAACAACCCCTCGAGGTATTTGGGATCCTTTGAAGTAGCTTGTTTGTAGAAATTGAATGCCTCACTTCTTCTAAATGAGAATATTGAGGTGAGGGGGAAGCAATTTCTTAAAGATGACACGTCAGGCCCTAAATGGCCGGTGTGCTGGGATTGAGGAGAAGGTGGTAGGTTTGCCCTGCTCTAAAGCAAGCACCTTTCCCCTCCCCTCTCTATGTCTTTACTCCCAAATGCAGCTTTACTGAAACCAGTGCCATTTTGGGAGATGCTCCATCTTCCAGCCCAGCATTTTCCAGCAGAAAATACCTTGAGCCTCCAACCATCCCAGCTGGACGTGTGTGGCTTTGCTCCCAAAAGAGTGGAGAAAATCTATTGCCTAGGGCAAGGCTTTAGAGGTGATGGGATGTGGACCAGCTCCCTGACTCCTGGCAAAGGATGGTTTTGGGCACCTTGACCTTGATCTCCTCTCCTTGGGGCATCCCAGCCTGGGAGCCTGCCTGCCTGCCCCTCCGCCTGCTAGGGGACAAGAAGCCATGGCAGGTCCCTTATGGCCAGTGCTTGCCATTTGGCTCAGAGACCAGAGAGAAAACAGATTGGCCAATGCCTGAAGTGAAGCCTTTAACCCAGCCATTGGAGACACTACCTCATTTCCAGGAGCTGCGCCGGGGCAGCGTGGGGACAGCCGGGAGAGCTGCCACGGCGCCAGGGCGGGCAGCCGGCCAGTGTGCCCAAACACCGGCTGGGGCAAAGGTGTCTGCTGCCTTTTGTGCACCCCCTGACCTCACAACATCACCCCCATGACCCACCCAGCCCCTGCCAGCCCCGAGGAGGGCAGAGCTGTACCACCTCTCACCTGAGGCACCCTGGCCCCACTGGTCCATGCTCTCGCCTCCCAGACACACTTTTGGACCAGCTGGCCAAAAGGATTCTTTCTACCAGCCTTTGTGGGGGGATGACAGCCAGTTTCCCATTTTTGCTACCACTTGGCCTGGAGAATCCCTGTCAGATTGGCTCCAGCCAGGCAGGGGGAGGAGAGCAAGGTCAGGGATCCCATGAGGTGCTCCAACCCTGGTTTGGGCTGAAACCCCACAGTGTGTGCCTAAAAGTCAGGAATGCAGCTTGGGAGACCTGAGAGTCTCATTGCTTGGGCAAGCCACTGCATTGCAGAGAGCTGCTCTCCCCAGTGGGATGCACCAGGCAAACCCCAACCCCCTTCTCATTCAGGATGAGCCTGGCTGCTCTCCCCCACCTGCCACAGAGGGACCTGTCCCTCGCCTTAAGGATGCTGGCACAGACTGGGGAGAGCAGCCTCAAGCTGTTTCTGCACGGGGAAGGGGCTGCTGCTGGGCTCTGGCCCCAGGTGACCAGCCCCGGGCTCCACTGTGGCCTAATTAGCTCAGCTGCTTCGTTAGGCATGGGCTTGGGGGGGTGTTCAAAGGGAAGGCTTGGCTGGTTTCAAAGCCAAGCTCAAAACCATCTTTATACCCACAGAGAAGTGGGGAGACCAGGGGGATTTACTGCCTGCTAACAGGGACTGGTTGCTGATGGCACCATTTTCCTTGGCACGTTGGCCAGAAATAATCATCAGCCCATTGCCCTCATCCTCCTGGAGCTGCAGTAGCATCCTCCTGGCCCAGCTCCCCTCCTTTCCCTGTTCCCCAGCACCAGCTGCACCCCAGCAACTCACAGAGGCTGAGGAAGGGTTAACCCTGGAGCCTTCCCAGGCAATTACCACCGGCCTGACCCCAGGGATGCTGCTCTCTTCTTATCAGAGGGAGATGATAACCAGCAATAAGAAGTTAATGATGCTGCAGGATGAGTCAATGCTCTCCCGCTGCTCTCCAGATGTTCCCATCCCTTCCTTCCCCAGGGGAGGGATGGAGGGATTCCATCTGCCTGCCACACAGAGAAGGAAAACACCCCAAAACCCCAACCTCAACCCCAAAGCAACCCTCTCCAGCACACAACCTACTTGCTGACTTGCCAGCACAGCGAGTGAGCAGACAGGGACCAGCACAGGGAGGAGAGACGGGGCGGGGGATGAAAAGCAGGAACGAAAGTGGAGCTGGGGAAGGGTTACACGGGATGACCACCGGCACAGAGGGAAAGCAACGGGTGCTCTCAGCCTCCTCCCACCGGGCTGCCAGAGCCCACATCCCGGCAGAGAGGTGCCGGAGCTCCGGGCTGAGTCAGGCAGGGCAGGAGGCGCCGGCACCTCTCCCGGCAGCTGCAGGGGATGGGAAGGGGAGGGGGGTGGCGGTGAGTAAGCCCGGAGTTTCGGTAAACGCGGAGGATGTTTAGCCAAGAGGTGGAGACGAGGAGGTGAGGGGGAAGGAGGGGTTTGAGCGGGTCCCGGTGTCCGGGTGCATGTGGCCAGAGGTGATGGCTGAGCCTGCTGTCCCCGGGGCTGGGGATGTCACCTGCACAGGCACTTGCACATCCCCCGGAGCCGGCCAGGCGTGTGAGGCTCCCGAGCATCCCACGGTGGGGGTTTCTTAGGGAACTGCACCGAATCCGGGACTATTTCCCCGAGCTTTGATGCTGCACGTCTCAGCCAGTCGGCTGGTACCTTATGCCTGGGGGGTTGGTAGCTGCTGGGACACCCCCTGCCCTTACTCAGTTGCTCCTGGCAGTCTCAAACACCCTCCCTCAGCCGAGTCTCACCTCAGCATACCCTTGCCTTGCCCCTCTGGCTTCTGGGACCCCTTTTCAAGAGTACCTAGTTACATCGCCTTCCCCTCACCTCGGCTTGGGGATGGTGACAGCTCAGCCCCAGCTCAGCCCCGTGAGTCTGGCAGGGATGTCTGCACCGCTGCCATTTATTTACCCTTCTTTCGTCACCACCAAATATAAGAGCTGAGCTCATGCCTCTCCAGGCTCTGATGACACACGGGTTATTTCTACTGCAGGTATAAATAAAAGCAGCGCTGCAGGCACCAGGGCGCCTGGCCTTCGGGAGCAAAGGAATCGGGGGGGGTGGGGGGGTGGTGGTTAACAGCTTGGCCAGGGGAAACCAGAGCCCTCAAGGAGCCTCTAAACCTCCTCAGGCATCTCAGGGATGAGGATGGAGATGTGCTCCCTTCCCTGGGCATCTGTGTCTCAATAACGATGCGAGCGGTGTTGAGGTCCCCTGGGCTGCTCTCCCCTCCAGCTCAGCCCTTTCTGCCCAGCAGCAGCTCCTTGCAGCCCCAACGAAGCCCCCCAGGGCCCACCACCACCACTGTGTTAATCCCCAGCGAGCCCTGACCTAATTGTGGGGCGTGTGAGTGTGTCTCCAGGCAGACTGCTCCGCGCCCGGGCGAGCTGACAGCGTGCAGGACAGCAGCGCAGCCGCGGCACGCCTGGAGACACCAGCTCCAATCCCTCACCCCGAGGCTCAGGCAGCTTCTGCCTGGCCCTGACAACAGCACAGGCTTTTTCCACTGTTGCCCCTGCAGCTGGGGAAGGGTCTTGAGTGTTTACATCTGCAGCTGGATGCCAGAGCTCAGACCAGGGCAGGGCTTGTCCAAAATGTAGGGAGTTTGAGTTCTTTGCCAGTGTCCTGGATGAGGTCAGCCCCATCTGAGCCATATGGGGCACAGGTTGTGCAAAATGTGGGAAGTTTCTGTGCTGTGTCACCATCCTGCAGCCATATATGGCACCGAGGGAGCCCTGGAGTGAGGGGTCCTATAGAGTCTTTATGCCCTGTTCCTAACAAGGAAGGAAGGTGAGGGGGCAGCCCATCCCTACCCAGTGGAGGCAAAGCACTGCCTGGCCATTCCACACAGGACTTTACAGCCTCCTTCAGCTCCAGAGGACTCTAGCACCCATCAGCCCACCCACAGTTCTGCTGTCCCTGGCCAGAGAAGGTCCCAAGTCTCCAGGTTCAGCAGCAGCTGAGAGGAGAAGGCTGTATGGAGTGCGAGGGCATCACCCCCAAGCACTGGAGAGGTTCACACTGGTGAGGCTGAACCTCAAATACCGTGTTCAGTTTTGGGCCCCTCACTACAAGAAGGACATGGAGGTGCTGGAGTGTGTCCAGAGATGGGCAATAAAGCTGGGGAAGGATCTGGAGCACGAGTCTGAACAAGAGTGGCTGAAGGAGCTGGAGGTGTTTAGTCTGCAGGAGGCTGAGGGCAGACATCATCACTCTCTACATCTAACTAACAGGAGACTGTAGTGAGGTGGGGGTCAGTCTCTTCTCCCCAGTTATGAATGACAGGAGGAAACAGCCTCAAGTTGCACCAGGGGAGGTTTAGATTGGATATAAGGAAGAACTTTTTCCCTGAGAGGGTTGTTGGACACTGTGTCAGGCTGCCCAGGGAGGTGGGGGAGTGCCCAGCCCTGGAGATATGGCAAAGCTGTGGAGCTGAGGTGCAGAGGGACACGGGTTAGTGATGGGCTTGGCAGGATGAGGTGAGGGGTTGGACTCCATCATCTTAAAGGTCTTTTCTAACTGAAATGAATCTATGATTCTCTTACACAGCTCTCTCTCACAAGAACTGAGGATTTTGCATCATCCTCTGTGCTCCTCCAAACAGCCCCTCAGCCTCACACAGGGGGCAGCAGGAGTGCTGGGAGTTGGGACTCCTCAGGATCAGCATGTGGCCCCTGGCTTTTATAAGCACAGCTATGTCTCCAGGCCATGAAGCAGCTTCACACCTGGGGACAGCTGGGGTGAGTCCTGCACCCTGCCATTGGCATTTAAAGCTCTGCTTTCTTCTTTTCCTGTCCATGGCTCCTTCCCTGTGGCTGCAGTGGGGCTCCTGGATGGCTCATCACCCACTGTCCTCCCAGGCCCCTGGGGCTTTTCTTTATCTCCCTTTTTGGTGCTGCCACATGACTCAGTGGTGTCACACAGCCCCTGCTCCTCTCTCAGGGTGTAAGGGTCTGAATGAAACACCAAGTGTCCTAAAACAACTCTCCTCCTCTGGAGCCAGGGTAAGCAGGCTGTGAGCCCAACCACCCTTCCATCTGTCCTTCACCTGCCAGCCCCAGGGGCATCAGAGGCACTTGGCTCATGGTTCGAGGTAGAAATAGCAAGTTCAACTCAGGCTCTGCCCTCTCAGGTTAGATCCCCCAGGGTAAGGGCTCTGAAAGGGGTGGGGAAAGGATTTGATCAGCATGACTCTGATGGGTGCCTGCATTGCCCAGCCTCAGGGGCACGATGCTTGTGCCCCCCCTGGGACAGCCAGCACCACTCCGACCTGCACAGCTCCTTGTCCCCAAAGAGACCTCCTCCTCCTCCCCACCACAAATTCAGATGCTCTCTCAGTGTAGAACATCCTGTTTTCTCCCGTACCTTAAGATTTGGGGGTTAGAAAACCAACAGACAAATTTTTGCAGCCCTTACTCCTTTCTCCTTGCAGTCTCTAGAAGTTTTCCTGCCACCAGTGCCAAACACCAGTGGGATCTGGGTATTCCAAGAAAAGCCCACCAGTGCCAAACACCAGCATGATTTGAGTATTCAGAAGGAAGCTGAAACCCCCAGTGGGAACCTGCTTCTCCTCCAAGCCCAAAACACAGTTCAGTTGAAGCCTCCAGCAGCCTGGGCTCTGATTTCTCCCCATTGTCCAAGATGGAGTTTGGTTTTTGGAGGCAGACTGGCAGAGATGTGATGCTGGAGGGATGGACCACTGGGAGTATGGGAGGAAGGGAAAGGTGACCCTCACACATAGGGCACTCAAACTCCCTTTTGTTTTTGACAGGGACGTTTTGCTCCACCACATGCAGTGAAACAGCCTGTATGGGGGCCGAAGCACAGATGCTCTTCTGCCCTCCCCAGGCTGGATTGGGCTCCAGCAGGGCCCTGGGGAAGCTGGGTCTATGCAGGAGGCTGTGGGGGGAACAGACTGCCAAGCCTGGGCTCTGCTGGGATGTATTGCCCCTGGCAGGAACATCATCCCCATCCTGTTTGCAGAGCATCCCTCTGGCAGGGCTGAGCATCAGCCTCTTCAGCTGAAAGCAAATGCACATGTCCTACACCCCCAGCCAGCCCTGGGGAGCTCTGGCTTTGCCTAGCTCAGTGTTGCTGAGCACACAGGGCAGCTCCTTGAGTTGCCAAATGAAAGAGGTTATTTAGGTCTTAGAGGAAATGGGGGGCTCAAGGAGCATCAGGTCACTCATGGCTGTTGGAGGTTGTTCGGGGCTTTCAAATGGTTTGAAAACCATGATGGCATTTCCCTGCTGAGGGCTGGGTCCTGCAGTGGGAGATGAAAACCTGGACAGACCCAGGAGCTGCTCGGAGCTCCAGCCCAGGTTCTGCCAAAGGCAGCTGAATTTGCCCCTGGGCTGGGGGAGTGTCCCGAGGCTGGGCAGGATTTGGGTAATGACCCCTGCAGTGCTGCCAGGGAGCCTTGTGCCTGCACTGGCTGCAAAGGGAACTCAGAACCCCTGTGTGCTCAGAAAGCAAAGCATCCTTCTCATGCTGCTGTCTCTGCCCCTGCCCTGGCTCGGCACCAGTGCCCAGGGTAGCTGGGGCCACGAGGACTCATCACCAGCTGCCTTCACCCCCTCAGATGGGAAATCTGGGCTGAGAAACGAGGCTGTGCAAAAGGGCACCCCATTGCTCCTGCCCTTCTCAGACTGCAGCAGAGGCTTCCTCAAGGGCAGAAGAGTGGGGTGGTAGAGTGCCCCATAGGGCTCCATCACCCCTGGGGAAGCAGAACCCTCCTCGGGCAGAGGGTACAGAGCAGCCTTAGGCTTCCCAGCACCTCCTGCATCACTCAGCATCATCTCTCCCGCATCCCTTCCTTCTCCGCAGCCCGTCACCCGCCCGGCGGGGACTCGGCTCCCGGTGAGCGGGGGAAGCGATGAGGTCATGTTGCCGAATATAGCGATTTCATCACAGCCCTTTCTCCCCAGCAACACAGCCCTGCTGCCGCCGGCTCCCTGCGCTGCCACAGCCGCCGCCTCCCGCTCCCCGCTCCCCGCTCCGCCCCTGCCGTGCCGCAGCTCCGGGGTGCCGGGACCCGACGGCAACGAGGGGCACAGCCAGGGCTGGGGGGGGGGGGGGGGGCACAACCGGGGCTGCGGGGGTACAACCGGGGCTGGAGCGGGGCCGTGCCGTGCCTGATGCCACAGTGCCGCCCTCTGGGCACCGCGGCCGGGAGGATGGAGATGCTCGGCTCATCCCCGCTCCCGGTCTGAGCTGCGCACTGGCTCCCCATCATATCCACCCCAAACCCCCCGTGCCATCCCAGCAGCCAAGTGGGCAGCGGGGTGGAAGGGAGATGGTTTTTTTCCCTCCCCCTCGCCGCTGCTCGTGCCCCACTAGTCCTGCAAAACTCTTCCCCTTTTTCCTGAAAAACATGAGCGTTTTGCTTTCCTTCATATTTTCCCCAATCACACCCGCAGGAGGCTTTTTTTTCCTTGCCCCATGCCTCAGAGCTAAAGGTTTGCCAAACAAAATGGGGCTATTGCCTAAAATAAACAGAATAAAATAGGTCTTCTAATGAGGTGCCCCAGCCCCACACCTGCATCCCTCTTGGCAGCATCACACTGTCTGAGGGTATTGGGGGGGTCTCACGCACAGACAGGGCCTTACAGAGCTGTAATCAGGGTCACAAAGAGGTCAGAGGCAGTGGCTCATCCCCATTTGGCCAGGCTCATCTGGCAGCATCACCTCCCCGACCACCCCCTGTCCAGGGACACGGTCACTTACCTGCCAGCAGAGCCTGCTTCAGCTCAGCATCCCCCAGCACGCCAGGGCTGGCTCTGCACAGCACCTCGCTGTCAAGACCTGGGGAAGCAACCAGGAGAGAAGGCTCAGTCCTGAGCCTCAAATCCCCCCTCCAATGCCATAGAAGGGGGCAGGGACTGAAATCAGCAGTCTCCCTCACCCTGCCCATGTTGTGTGGGTGCCAGGCTGTGTGGGGAGAGCTCTGGAGATGCTCAGGGAGCATCTCTGACCACATATCCCCTGCAGACGGGTGCCCTGAGTGCTCATACCTTGTTTTTCCAGCGCCTCAAGGAGCCTGGTGACAGTCAGCAGTGTCTGCTCAGGGAGAGAGGGGTGCTCAGGGAGCTCAGCCTGCCCAGGAAGCCCTGTGGTGGAAAGACAAGGAGAAGGGGCTTGGAAATTCCTGCCTGCAGGAATTCCTGCCTCTTTCCTCAGCTGCCCCAGGACAGAATCAAGCTGCTGCTTTGGCATAGCCACAGCCAACACTTTGGCTCATGCATGTCCAGCTTTGGAGAAGTTCTCCCTTATTTTATTTTCTCTTTGCAGTAAGAGCCAAAGAGCCACTTGGTGAGATGCAAAGAGATGCCCAGGCACGTGTCCTGCCCACACAGAGCGTCCCACTCTGAGTCTGGAGCTCCATTAGGCCAAAACCTCTTACCCACTTCTCCTTCTCTCATCACCCACAGCCCTCTGCAGCACCAGGCAGGAGCTGGGGGGCCAGATCCATACAGGGATGTAGCTCCCTGCGGCTCTCACCCACTTGAATTCTCTGATGTCTACAATAAGGTTGAGAACAGCCCCAGAGAGGGCTCAGCCACCCCTTTGGCTGACACAGACCTGCACCAGCCCTTGAGGAGCCCTTCAGCCAACCAAGGGCCAGGCTTCCCACGGCACAAATCCCCAGCTGCTGCTGCCTCCTAGGTTTTATACAAAAGAAACCTTATCCCACACACTGCCAGAGAGCAGCAACCCCCCTGGAAGGGTTAAAAGAAGCTCTTCTTACCCCAGGACATGCTCCATCCATCCATCCATCCATCCATCCATCCCTAGCATCCTGGATGATAAATCCCTCGACCTATGTGGGTTATACCTGACAGATCCTGACAGCATTGGAATTCCCTCCCCACAATCTTTCATTAGTGGCCTTGAATCACCCCAGGAAGGCATTTGGGCAGGGCCAGGGGACAGTCAGGGGCTGCAGCACACCAGAGCTGTGTGCAACTGCCGGGATGCAGATGGCATCTGGAAAAGCTGCTGTGTCAAGAGGTCTCCTGCTTGGTTTATGTGGTGAGAGGACCCATCCTGATGGAAATATCGCTTTCAAAAAATGATAGCAAATGAAAGAACCCCTGAGTGTGGCATACCCCAGCTCAGCCAGCTCCAGCCTTCATTCTACCTTTGGTTTTTTGCTGCCTGGCAGAAGACAGAGAACTCGTGTGTGAAGCCATTAAACCCATCGTGGTTTTAAAGAAATGGAAAAGGACAAAAAAAACCCCACAGATGAGGCTGTGGATAGGACCATGACCCTCGAGCCTGGCACCAGGGTCCCCTCCTCTGCCTGATGGGGTTGTGTGGATGTGTCCCCACAAGGCAGGAACGGGGAAGATTTCAGGGTTTACAGCAGAGCAGGAGGTTGGGAGCCTCTAGAAAACGTTCCCACCACATGGGTGGGTTTTGAATGGGGGAAAACTGGGGTTTGGCCTCCAAGGTGATGGTTTGGGAGAAGGCAATGATGGCAAAACAAATAAGCCACTGTTTCTCCTTGCTGGTAGCAGCAGGAATTGCCTCAAGGTTGGAGCTTTAACCCATCCTCTCCCCTCAGGCTGCACCCCAGCATCCTGACGCACTGCTTGGCTCCGGCCCCGGAGGAAGCAGAGCTGATGCCTTGCAGCAGTGATGCCACCCAGGACAATCAGGCAGGGGCAAAACAGCCATGAAACTCGAGGGAAATCCCCCTGGATTCACTGCAGAAGCATTGTTTCAATTTGTTTAAATCCCAAACTAATAGAGACCACTGCTCATTGCAGAGCCAACCCTGGCTCTGAGCATGTCTGGGAAATGTATCTTCTCTCCCATGTAGGGTTTCCCCCAGGGCTTCACCCTGTTCGAGAGTCCCAGAGTCCCCAGCCAGCAGTGGGGCTCAGTGGGCACCGAGGGCACACAGGGCAGTAAGCCACTATTGCAGAAAAAGAAGCATCCAAGATGGCCAAACCAAACGTCCCTCAAAACCTCCATCTGGGAATGGAAACAGTGCAGGGGGAATTGTCCAAATAATAGCAAAAAAAAATATATAGTCTCTTCTCTTCCAAGACTGTGATGGAGAATTTTACTCAAAGGGAAATCTCACCAGTCAGGAGGTTTGGGTTTAAACCAGCATGAAGTGGTACACGCTGCTCTGCTGCCGCAGAAAGATGTGGTCATGTGCCACGAGTGTCCCCTGCTGAGAGGACCTCCTCCAGCTGCACACCCTGGCACTGCCCCAGCAAAGTCACTCGTGGAGTGGCACCCCAGGGCACAGCACCCAACGGCCCCCTGGGCTGAGGGGCTGGACGCTGAGCCATGGCCAGAGCATGTCTTGCAGACAGCAGCATCCTCTCCAGCCTGGCTGTGCTTGCTGCTGGGGACGTGCCTTCATCTGTGGGGCACTGCCATGTCCATGGCACTTGTGGGCAAGGGTCCCTGGGCACATCTCCCAGCCCCTCAGAGAGGAAACCAAACGACTCCCTGCGTGGGGCAGGTGTGTGAGGCCATGGTGATGGGCAGCAAGGGCAGAAGCAAGAAGGTGGTTTCACACTTTTCCCTGGTGAAGAATCCTTGGATCTTGCTCTTGTCTGACCAGAGTTGTCCACACCACAGCACTGAGTCTGCTAGAGCTCAGTCCTGCCCAGTGGCCAGGTGGTCCCCACCTCTTTAATCATTGTGACAAGGGGACCTTGAACCTTATTAGGAGGGAGATGGACTCCTCATCAGCCCCTCTAAACCTAGGACTAAGGTACCTCCAATGCCTACCCAGTCCAGAAGGAAAACAGCCTCTCCAGTTGCACCCAGTCCCAAACTGGGTAAGGAGGGTGCCCAAGGCACTGGGCCAGCAGCCAGGCAGGTTTTGGGCAGCCCTGGCTAAAGGCACTGCAGCTCCCACAGCCGCAGGCCCACACGGACAGACACTTCTCCATCGCATCCCAGAGCAGAGGAGCACCAGGGCTTTGGAAGGGGTCACTGGCTTGTCCCTGGCTGGAACAGGGGGTTCTTTCTTTGCTGGGGTTTTTTTTTTTTTAGCTTAGGTACATTATGCAACTGCTGAGAAACCCCTCCCAGCCCCAACACACTTGGAGTGGTGAGAGCAGAGGCGGCTGCATGAGCTTGGCAGATCCCAGCAGAGAAATGGGCCGAGTCCCCCGTGTCAGGAAGCACCCTGTCAAATACTCACCCTCCCCCTCCCCAGCACTGTGCTGCAGCCCCTGGACACAAAGAAGTCCCCTCCCCAGAGACCAGCCCCATTGCTTGCCATGATCATCCCTTGTCCCACCTTGCACAAAGTGACAGTGAGCCCAGGAGCTGGCTGGGGGCCAGCTCTCGCCCGGGCACTGAGAGCAGACAGAATTGGGTGCCGCAGTGGTGAGGTGAAGAGCAGTTGAGGGGGAAAAAAGGTCCCTGGGGAGCACTATGCAGCTTTCTGCTCCTCCCTGGGTGAGTCAAAGGGCTCCTGTGTCTTCTCCTGAGCTCTCACAGACACGGACCCCCTTTCCCAGCCCACATTGGCACAGCAGTCGGCCCAGGATGCTGGATAGGAGCGATCCCTGCAGTGTGTTTGCCTGGAGGGGAGCGGTATCCTGGGCACCCCCTGCCCTTCCCACCACTGTCTCCATGCACGGGGGCAGGTAATACCCAGGGCAGCTCCTTCTCATGGAGTCAGATCCCCATCCCAAGCACCAAGCCACCCCAAACGAAAGCATCCACCCAGACTCCATGCCACCCTTGCTGTCTTGCAGGGGTCACCCCCTGGCGAGCTCCCCCCTTCCCAGTGCCCCAGCACTCACCCCGGGCTGTGGGGGTCCCAGCGGGTGGGGGAGGCACCGGCCGTGGCCTGGCCTTGGTGCCAGCGCTGCCAATCCTTACAGGTCCCAGATACTCCACGTAGGTGCCAGGGAAGTTGCCACGCTCCTTGGTGCGCTCGTTGAGGCCGTGGAGCCAACCCTGGGGGCTGCGCTCATCTCCCTCCTTGTAGTCTCCGGCCCTGCTGACCGTCAGCACATCCCCGGGGCACAGTGCCAGCTCCTCCTCCCGGGCCTTCTGGTACTCATAGAGAGCCCGGTACTGCAGCCCGTCCGAGGAGCCCATGGCCATGGCTCACGCTGCTCACACGCAGCCGGGCATCAGGGCCCGGGATGTCTGCAATGGGCGCGTCTGGGCTGGGGCTGGGCAGAGGGGCTGCAGCGGGGCTGGAGCGGGGCAGAGGGGCTGCAGCGGGGCTGGAGCGGGGCAGAGGGGCCGCAGCAGGGCTGGAGCGGGGCAGAGGGGCCGCAGCAGGGCTGGAGCGGGGCAGAGGGGCCGCAGCAGGGCTGGAGCGGGGCAGAGGGGCCGCAGCAGGGCAGTGGGGCTGCAGCAGGGCAGAGGGGCTGCAGCAGGGCAGAGGGGCTGCAGCAGGGCTGGAGTGGGGCAGAGGGGCTGCAGCAGGGCAGAGGGGCTGCAGCAGGGCAGAGGTGCCGGGAGCGCTCCCCGCACTGTGTAACCAGGAGGAAAACCTCAGCGTTGGAAAAAAATCTCCACCTTGGAGAGTGGTTCGTGATCCCTTCGGCCCCCCAAATAGCTGTAGAGCCACGCAGGGTTGGCTCAGGTGTGGGTAAGGAGCCTTTTCATCGCCAGGGCAAACGGAAGGGAGCAGATGAGGCTGATTTGGGGTGCTGGGCACAAACGTGCCGTCCTCTTCTCAGCCTGGCACTGAGGGGCTTCCCTTCTCTGCCAGAGGGAAAGGCAGCGTGTTAGTGATTAAAGTGTTGTCTTGAGCCCAATCCCAGTACCCTGTCCCCCTGTCCCTCCATCCCATCCCATCCCATCCCCCCTGCACCAGGGAGAGCCCAGCGGGCTCCTCAGCTCCAGCTTCCCAGGGAGCTCCCGCCGGCACCGCTCGGCCGCTGCACGCAAGGAAAGTACCGGCAAGAGTCTGGAAAGTAGGGCAAGAGATCACACCACGGGCTTTTAAAATAGACATATGTGCTGAGAAACCTCCTGCCTGCACGCAAGTCCCCTCCGGCAGCTCCCGCCTGGCAGCGCTGCACGGAGCTGCCGGATTGAAGCCCGTTTGCAGAGGGTGTTTTTTTTTGGTGGGGGAAGGCGGGTGGTGGGAAGGTTTTGGTGCATTTGAAAAGATTCCTCTGAGAGTGACATCTTCCCCAGGGAGGAGGAAAGGCTGTGCTGCTTCCAACCCGCTGCCCCCCAGCTTCCTGCAGGACCCCGCGGAGGAAAGATGATGGATGGATAGAGGGATGGATGGAGGGATGGATGATAAACAGCATCCCAAACCCCTTTCGTTGCCCCTTCAGCCTTACCGGGCGCGGCTGCTTCTCCCGGCGGGAGCGGAGAACGGGAACGGAGCCGGACCGGCCCCACCGAGCCGAGCCGAGCTCCGGCGGTGATGTCAGCATCCCTCCTCCTCCTCCTCCTCCTCCCCTCCCCGGGTGCCCCCCCCTCGCCCGCCTCCCCCGCCGCGTTGCAGTGGGGGGGCCGCCCGGCTACCGGGGGAAGAAGGGAACTGTCAGAGCAGGTGGATGATTTCATCTCTAGATGCAGCAGCTCTGCTCCAAAAATCGCTTTCTCTGTCGGCTGGGGGTTGGTGGTGGCAGCGTCTCCATCCTTCCCCAGAAAAGGACCAGCACCCCATGGACACCCCCCTCCCACCTAGTCTCTGTTATTCTAAGACATTGATGAGCCGTCCCAATATTTGGTTGGGGCACAGGGAGGTTGATGTGATGCTCCCAGGGGTGCAGAGGCTTGGGGTTTGGGTTTTGGTTTTGTTGTGGGCATCCTCGCTTCTCACCCTGACTCCTCTGAACTGCCACTTGCCCTCTGTCTTCTCNTCCCATCCCATCCCATCCCCCCTGCACCAGGGAGAGCCCAGCGGGCTCCTCAGCTCCAGCTTCCCAGGGAGCTCCCGCCGGCACCGCTCGGCCGCTGCACGCAAGGAAAGTACCGGCAAGAGTCTGGAAAGTAGGGCAAGAGATCACACCACGGGCTTTTAAAATAGACATATGTGCTGAGAAACCTCCTGCCTGCACGCAAGTCCCCTCCGGCAGCTCCCGCCTGGCAGCGCTGCACGGAGCTGCCGGATTGAAGCCCGTTTGCAGAGGGTGTTTTTTTTTGGTGGGGGAAGGCGGGTGGTGGGAAGGTTTTGGTGCATTTGAAAAGATTCCTCTGAGAGTGACATCTTCCCCAGGGAGGAGAAAAGGCTGTGCTGCTTCCAACCCGCTGCCCCCCAGCTTCCTGCAGGACCCCGCGGAGGAAAGATGATGGATGGATAGAGGGATGGATGGAGGGATGGATGATAAACAGCATCCCAAACCCCTTTCGTTGCCCCTTCAGCCTTACCGGGCGCGGCTGCTTCTCCCGGCGGGAGCGGAGAACGGGAACGGAGCCGGACCGGCCCCACCGAGCCGAGCCGAGCTCCGGCGGTGATGTNCCTTCCCCAGAAAAGGACCAGCACCCCATGGACACCCCCCTCCCACCTAGTCTCTGTTATTCTAAGACATTGATGAGCCGTCCCAATATTTGGTTGGGGCACAGGGAGGTTGATGTGATGCTCCCAGGGGTGCAGAGGCTTGGGGTTTGGGTTTTGGTTTTGTTGTGGGCATCCTCGCTTCTCACCCTGACTCCTCTGAACTGCCACTTGCCCTTTGTCTTCTCTGCAGGTTAGGCATCCTAAAAATAGATGGTACCCAAAAGATGGGCTTGGCTGAACCTGAGCCCATGCTGAAGCGATGCAGGGGTGGCACAAGGTCAGAGGGGGAACCCCAGGAGCTGGGGAAGGGCTGGGAAGATGGAGGAAACTGAGGCACAGAGGCCACCAGAGCAATGTAGGAGCTGTACAGCCCTTCTCATTCATACCCTCAGCAAAGGACCCCCCCACACACCATTGCATGTCAACATTACCCAGGAGGATTTCACCCAGCTGCCTTTCCCTGGGCAGCACACAGCCCCCACTGCCCCACTTCCCAGCCTGGATGCAGCCTGGCTTCAGGGATAAAAGGGCTTTTCCTCTCCCTTGTCCCATTTGTGTTGTTCCTGTGCTGCTGCAGAGTCAGAATGGGCTGCAGCTGTCAGACACTGCCCCGAGTTGTGCTTCCCTGCCTGGGACTGCCCCACTCTTGTCCTCTGTGTTTCAGTAGGGACAAAAGGCTTTTGCTGAGTGCCTAAAGCCCTTCTTGTCTCCTCAGCCTGTCCCAAGAGGCTGTCAAGCTCAATAGAGCTGAGCACAGTGCTAGCACTCCGGGGATAAGGTAAGGAGGTGTTTTCCTTTTGGGAATAGGAATAGGGCTGGGAAGGCTAGTGAGTATATTATCACCTGATATTACCATCCATCCTGCTTCCAACCCAGGAACTAAGAGAGGTCAGGGCTCTGGGGCAGGAGATCACTCTGGCATGACACCCACCACCTCACCTTCCCAGGCTGCTGAGTGGGATTCCCCCTTCCCAGCAGTAGACATCTTCCCCTCTTGATGCACCTCAGGGTACTCAAATCTCAAGGCACCATCTCCTGCTGGAGCCCACAGCCATCCTCTTCTGAGATAGACCTTCATCAGCACAGCCAGCTCCTGTCCTTCCTCATTGCTCACCTCCAGACATCTCCAAGCCCACCTCTTACCTACCCCAGCTTCACTGCAGCAAGATCATTCCCACCACCACCCCCAAGTCTGTGCCACCCCTAATTTAAACCCTCACCTCACTCCAGCCCAAAGGTGGGTGCTTCACCCTGGGTGGGCAGAGAGCCCTGAGGGAGCACCCTACAAAGTGAAAGGTGCTTCAGCCCTTCACTGCTATTTACTGAGCAAGCAGAGGAGCTGCCTGTCAGGCCATGATTAGCTACAGATGCTGCCTCGTTTGCTTAATGAGCAGCACTCATTGCAATGAGAGCTGTGTCTTTGCTTTTCTGCTGGGTGTGCAGGAGGAGTCATCCCTGCACCTTGCACCCCACTTTTGCCTTCAAGCCCCCATTTGCTCACCATCTAGCTATAGCCTGGGGCTATGGGGGGGATGAGAGGAACCTGTCTCCTTGCTGGAATCCCTGTGTCCTCTCCTCTCCTTACTGGTGAGACAGCCCTTGGTGGGAGCATCTCCAGGGGATGTTTGGCAGGCACCAGCCTGTCTTGGCCTTCCTGGAGTGACAGGGGCAGCCCAACTGCTCCCAGCTTTGCTTTGGGACTGCCCAGCACCATCCTCCCCTAGCCCTGAGGTGTGCTGGCCCTGCTCACCCCATGCTTCCTGGCAGTGGCCAGAGGGAGTCAGCCACACAGCTGGGAAGAAATAGAGCATAAATAGAGCTGTTCCTGTACTTGGCTGAAGCAAGTGAGGCCGTGAAATTGGGCTGAGCCCTTCCCAGCTGCAGAAATCAGACAGAAATGATGTTTGAGTCGTGCAGACATCTGTGTTTTTTTGCTCCCTCTCTGTTTCCCCCCTTCAGAAGGGCCCATGCTTTTTTTTTCTCTTTAGGAGCAGCAAAACTCCCTCTCTTAGTTTTTTCCCCCAGGATGTCCAGGAGTGAGCTCTGGCCTCTGTAGGTTTTAGTGTAGGAAGAGCCAAGTGCTTGTTCAACTGAGATGGGCTGGGGCTACCCCCAAACCAGGCAGGGGGATGCTGGCAAAACCCCAAGGGACATAAGGAAAGGCTCTTTCCTGCACCTCTCTGTGGGGCTGAAGCTTCCCAGCATGGCAAGTGCCAGGGCTGCTGGAGTGGGTGCTGGCAGCGAGCCTGCTGTGCCACACGGGGCATCCTGCCACTGCCAACCCCCCTATGCCACCTCCCTGAGTCCCCAGCCCCAGACTGGGCCAGGTCCCACATGCTGACCTGTGACAGGAGAAAGCTGCCATCAACCAGGGCTGGCCATGGCCATCCTTCACTGGTGAGATGATGGCTCCCACAGCCCAGCTCTCAGCTGCAGCAGCCCTCAGAGCATCAACACTCGGCCGTGGGGTTGTCCTGACATGAATTCCCAGTGCAGCCCACCCAGCTGGGCTTTACAGCAGCTGGTACCTTGGCATGGCTCTTGGTAATCAGTTTGGGAGGAATTTGCCAGGCTGGATGTATGTGAGAAACAAGCAAATGTTATCTGGAGGCGCCTAGGCAGGTGGGCAGCAGCAGGGCAGGCATGAGGGGGTAAATGCACGGGGTGAAGCTCAGCCCAGTACACAGGCAGGGAGATGTCATCAAGCACTTCTTTAATTGCATCATTAACACATGGCTAGAAACCACATTGTGATTAAATAAACTAAGTAAGGCTCAGGGCTGGCTCCTTACCCCAAGGGATTCATATGGAGGGGGGAGAATGCTCCACTTGCAGCCCCCACTTGCCCCATATTTTCACCTCACAGCACCAGATGGGGCAGCTCCCAGTTTTTTTGGGGGCTCAAGTTGAGGTTTTACAAGTGGCCACAGGAACACGGAGGATTCCCCTGAAGTGGGAGCTGCAGCCATGGGGAAACTGGCGTGGGCTCCCTGCCTGGTCCCTCCCAGCATGGGGGAACTGGTGATTTCCCCAGCTCTCTGTCCCAAATGCTTTGAGTCCTTTCAAGCCCAAGAACCAAAATATTTCATTTTCAAGATGTCAAAAACTTTTGGCTCCTGTAGCTTTTGTATTTCTCCCCAGCTGAAGGTGGGAAGTGGTGCTGGACACACAGCAGGACAGATGCTGCCAACTCAAAACACACATGCAAATGTCCTTTGCAAGGGGCTCACTTGGCTGGAGTGACCCCAAATCCCATCTTGGGATCCATCTTGGGCTGGGCTGGTCCCCATGGGGTCTTTTAGCTGATACTTTACCAGGAGGGAAAGTGAGGCACGAGGGGGGATGTCCCTGGTGCCCAGCTGAGTCCCTGAGGGTGGCATGAAGTGAAGCCAGTGCTGGTAGATTGCTCAGACTCATTAGCATCTCTTAATTGATGCCAGGGGCAGCCAGGGCACTCTGTGGGTGGGATGCTGATTTAGGTTCCATCTCCACACCTATTCCCAAGCAGGTGCTTTGCCAATGTTGCAGGCTGATATGCCTGTAGAGAGGAATGGCTGGCTGCTCCAAAATGCCTCACTGGAGCCCTGGGCAGGGGGGGTTCCATGGCCACAGTGAGCCCAGTCATTAACTGGAGAGTGACAAGGCCCAGGATCATCAGCAGAGTGGAAATCCAGCACTTGAATGCTCAAAATTCAAACACAGGCTGGAAGAAGCATGAAGCTAAGAACAGAGGGCTGCTCAGAGCAGACCCCAGTCCTGTACCTGGCTCCCATGCTCCCCCAGGCATGGGCTAGCGAGGGGCTGGGGACAGAGGACCTCGGGGTTGTCACTTATGGCCACTTTGCTGTCCCCAGGCTCTCAGGACCAGGTCTCCATGGACCCCACAGTGAAGGAAGAGGCTTCCCTGCACCTCAGGGGAGAGGATGCTTGGAGTCCAGCATACAGTGGGAAGGAGGCAGGGCCTGGCAGGACAGGAGGGATGTGGGAATGTCACCAAGCTTGCCCTGCTGTGGTCAGGCCAAGCCTTCCTGGAAAATCCAGCCCTGGCTCTCTAATGGGGCTTGGCTGGGTGAGGCTGGGGAGCAGCCAAACCCCTGGCTGGGGGGAGTGGGGCAGCTCGTTGTGTGTCCTTTGGCTGGCAATGAGAGTGGATATTTACCTGGTTACCAAAAATGCTTCCCAAGGTGGGGAGATGGCATGCAGCAGATAGCTCCATCAGGCTGGGATGGGGCAGCTTTTGGGAGAGAGGCAATACAATGAGGGTCTTCATTCTTACTTAAAGGACAGCAGACCCTATCTGGGAGAGGGATGAAGGCTTAGGCCCCTCACTCTGAGTGGCTTTGTGGCAGCAGCAGACGGGCAAGTTCTGCAGGGAAGGGCTGAGGAGAGGAAAGGGTTAATGGCCTCTGCTCCAGCACAGGTTGCATGAATTACCCAGGGTGTCTGGGAGGGCTGAAGGCTTCCCCCAAATACCACTGGGCTTTGGCTGGAGCCCAGGGGAGCTGAATTCATCCTCCTGAAACGTATCATTATGGCCAGGCAGGGAATTTGCTGTGGGGTTTCGGGGGAGCACCCACAGCCTGTGTTTGCTGCCTGCTCTTGCAGCACAAGGGCTCCCCAGCCTCCTGCATCACTCCTTGGTTTGATGGGAGTGCTGGGGAGGTGACCAACAGGACCTCCAGCTCCAAAGGTGCACTGGATGGGCAGGGACCACCACCATGATGAGGCCTGTGGATGCAGCATCCCCCACATGCTGTTTGGCTCTATGCTGCAGCTCCCATCTGTGGGAAACCAGCCCTGCTTTAAAGGGTCTGTCCAAAGAAAAGTCACTTTGGCAACCCTTGGGCAGTGGCAGGTCTGTACTGATCTGCTCCAGGGCTGGCAGCTGTGTAGGGCTGTGGTTGTCCTCTCCTGCCATCACCCTGCTGTGTCCCTCCCTGTGCAGCAGTTAGGGACTGCTGGTAGATATTTGGCTTTTCCTCTGCAAACTGGTGGTATGGACATGCCCTCCTCTGCCTGCTTTTGGCTTGGCCCAAGAGGTCAGCAGTTTGGGTTTTGGAGAGATCCCTGTCCAAGCAGCAGGGCCAGCAGCATCAGCCTGGGATGATGGAATGATAAAACCCAAGCACAGTGAAGTTCCTCACAGAATCGATACCACAGTCATAGGACCAGAGACTCATTTCAGTTGGAAAAGACCCTCATGGAGTCCAACCACTGCCCTCACCCTGCCAAGCCCATCACTAACCCGTGTCCCTCAGCACCTCAGCTGTGTGTCTTTGCAATATTTCCAGGGCTGGGCACTCCAGGGACTGTGTTCCAGGAGTGTCGTGTCCTCTCCGTAGCTGGGTTCACTCACCTCTCTGGGACCAGGGCTCCCATTCCACAGAATCATTTTGGTTGGAAAACACCTTTAAGATGGTCAAGTTCTGCTCTCACCCTGCCAAGCCCATCACCAACCCGTGTCCCTCAGCACCTCAGCTGTGTGTCTTTGGCAGTACCTCCAGGGCAGGGCACTCCCCCACCTCCCTGGGCAGCCTGGCACAGTGTCCAACAACCCTCTCAGGGATGAAATTCTTCCCAATCTCCAATCTAAACCATTTCCTCTTGTCCTTTCACTCATTACTGGGCAGCAGTGACCCCCCCACATCCCCCCCCCCCCCGCCACGACAGCCTCCTATCAGGCTCCGTGAGTGATCAAGTCCCCATCGCGGAGCTCCCGGCCTCCTGCTGGCTCTGCCGGGTGGGGGCTCAGCGTGTCCCTGTCGCCCCCCCCCCCCCCGCACGCCAAGAGGCCACGGCGATGGGCGCTGGCAGCGGCTGCCCCGGGGCTACCCGCGTGTGTTTCCCCCGCGGGGCCGGGTGACTCCGGCGGCAGAGGGCAGCAAGTGACCAGGTACCCGTGACCACGCGTGGGATCGCCACCCCTTGGGGGGTGGCCTCGGCGGGGCGGGGGCCGGG
>WBNH01001709.1:0-27299 GCA_013401255.1 Urocolius indicus | reverse complement strand
TTAAAGAGCGGCGGGGCGGGGAGGGGGGGGCGGCAGTGTGCGACGGGACGGGACGGGACGGGGCTCGGAGAGGTGCTGGAGCTCAGGTACGTTGGGCTCGGCGTTTCTGGGAGCTGACTTTTCGGTTTCCCCTCCCCAACCATACCCTGTCCCCTCTGTCCCCGCGGAGCCCCCAGACCGAGCCCCGCTGTTGGGAGAGCAGCGGCTGTGCCGATGCGGGGGGCTCCGCCGGTAACCTCTCTGCTCTCCCCAGGTGCCAAGATGGGATGCTTCACCTTTATCAAGATTATCATGATCCTCTTCAACCTGGCCATCTTCGTAAGTGCCGGCTCTGCTCGGGGTTGGGTCCAGCCTGGCATCCCCCTCCTCATGGGCTGAGGGTCTTCTTCCCACCCCTCTGCAGCGGGGGATGGAGCAGGGAGGGTGTTGGTGGCACTTCTGCGACCTGGGCAGAGTGTGAGATGGGGTGGTGAGCCGGTGGGGTGTGAGATTTGGCCTTTGCCCCCCAGGTGAGGACTCAGCCTTGCAAGGGTCTCTCAGCTCTCCAGCCAAAGCCCAGGGGACCGTGCAGGGCTGTGGGGACAGTGGCTGTTGCATCAGCCACCCACGTCCCTCCCTGTGCTGAAGATCCAGTGGAGAGTGCCCCAGAGCTGGGAGTTGCCTGGGGGGAGGAGGCGGGGGGGGGTGCTCAGTTTCTGTGGGGAGAGATCTCAGATGCTGGTGGTCTCCAGAACACACACAGCCTCTGCTCTGCCCCAGGGCTAAAGGGTGCTAGAGCCCCCGAGAGCTTCCCTGGCTCTGTGGGAGCAATGGGGCCACCTGGGAGGGCTGAGATGGGGTATTGCCTTGGGAGAGGGGGATGCAGAGCCTCCAGGCTGCATTCCCCCACCTTAGAGTTCCTGTTGGGACTTGGGGGTGGTGGGAAAGGTGGAGGGCAGGACTGGGGCAGGCTGGGGGCAACACTCACCAGGAGTGAGCGTGTCTGGTGCCAGGGAGCGGGCAGCTTCCCTGGCTGGAGGAACTTGGGATGGGAGCCAGCATTTGAGCCAGCTGCCTGGGGCCCCTCTGGGCTCAGGGAGGTGGCCCATGGTGCCACTGGCTCAGACACCCTGCATTAGGGCTACTGCCCCTCTGCTGGCATGGAAACCCCTTGGGCTGGGGAAGGGAGGAAGAGTGACACCACAGCTGGGCACATGCTCGGTGCTGGAGTGTCTTTTGGGATAGTGACCCATCTGGCCACCCCAAGTCTTCAGTGGCAACACCCTGAGCTACCTTCAGTGGCCTCAAAGTCTTGCTAAGGGGAGAAATACCCATGCCAGCATCTTCCTCAGAACCCAGATCTCTGTCTTGCCCGGGAGCTGACACATCTCTCTGTCTCGTCCTAGCTTGGTGGCGGGGCCCTCCTGGGAGTTGGCATCTGGGTCTCCAGGGATGCAGATTCGTTTGTGGATATATTTGGGGCAGTCTCCTCTAGTGTCCTGCAGGTTGTGAACGTGAGCTACTTCCTCATCGTCATTGGAGCCATCCTGCTGATCATCGGCTTCCTCGGGTGCTGCGGTGCCCAGAAGGAAAGCAAGTGCCTGCTGATGATGGTATGGACCTGACTTAGCCCCTTATCAAGCCCCAATTGAGTTGGGTCTGTGGAAGGGGAGGTCTGATTGATAGATTTCTCTGAGGAGGTGTCCTTATTGATGTAGAAGGCTTGGTGGAGCTTGGAAAAGCGGTACTAGAACCAAAGTCTGCCCTGGGCAAGGGTGGAAGGAAGCAGAAGGCTGTGCCGAGCAAGGGTCTCTCTTGGAGCATGTCCAGAGAGGTCAGCCACGTGCAGATGGCTGGAGGACTCCAAGGTTGTGCTGCTTCTGCCTTGGAGCAGGGCTGAAGTCAATGAGACTGGGCTTGAGCCCTGCAGGAGGGTCCTGATGTGTTCCTGGGGCCCCTGTGGACTCTGGCTGTTGCTTGAACCTCTCTCCCGTTGCTGTGTCCTAGTTCTTCTCGGTGGTGCTGATCATCTTTATCGCCGAAGTTGCTGCTGCCGTGGTGGCTCTGGTCTACACCAGTCTTGTGAGTGGTATATCCAAACCTTGGCTTGGGCTCATGTGGGAGTTTGGGAGAGCAGGAGGCACTGGGGCTGGCTGTGCTGCCCACGGTGGGGCAGCAGAGAGGTGGGCTGCCAGTCTCTGCCCCCTCCACCAGTGACGTGACAGGCTGGGGTGAGGGTGCTGGGAACAGGGACTCCCATTACCCAAAGAAACAAGGGTTATGGGACGAGTCTTGCCCACTTCTTTCTTTCAACCCCCTTTAAGTCCTGTACCAGCCCAGGCCTGACACCTCTCAGCTCTGAGAGGGTAGGAGCCAGATGGGAGAGGAAGTCCCTAATGCTTGGTGCTGAGCAAACTCAACCCCTTATTAGGCACCTGAGAAACCACCTGGGGAGAAAGGTGACTGCCTCATTAGGCACTGGGGAAGTCAACCGTGGGGCAAACATCATTCCTGGCTCCCTCAGTTACACTGCTTATCAGATGACTCACTGGGCATAAGTGACCTTGTGGCCATAAAGCACTGATTAGTGGGGAAGGGGCCAAGGAGATGCAGCATGACGTGGTCCTGGCCATGCTGGGTCTGGTTGGTCTTCTGTCTGTGAGCTGAGACCAGTGTGGGGATTCTTGCCTCGGTGGCGTTCCTCAGGACCTTCTCTGAGGGTGTTTCTCTGCATCTTCTTCCAGGCAGAGACGCTGCTGACGGCCACAGTGACACCAGCCTTGAGGGACAAGTATGGGGAGGACAAGGACTTCACAAGTATCTGGAATGCCACCATGCAAGAGGTACACTGAGTCCTGAGGCTCCCACCTGTGGGTCAGGATGCTCCCAGCACAGGCTTGGTGGTGCCCAGCAGGATGGGGACACCATCTCAGTCCTGGGTGTGCTGAGCTGTCCTCATCCACTTCCTGGGTGCCTGGGACTGACCTGCTTGGGCTCCAGCAGTCTTGTGACTTGAGGCAAGAGCTGCATGCACATGCTGGAGTGTGGGGCAAAATCCTGGTCCCAAGAAAGCTGTTGAACACTCCTTAGAGCTGGGCTGAGCTGGGCTGTCCCTCATGGGACACCTCCATGGGAGCCTGTGTCTGACCCAGGAGGGAGACCTGCAGGATGCTTCTCCCCATCCTTTCCTCTTTTTCTCTCTTAGCTCAAATGCTGTGGCCTGAACAATTACACAGACTTCAACAACTCCTATTGGCTTAAGGAGCATGGCACCTACCCACAGTACTGCTGTAAGAATGAGAGTCCCTGCACTGACGTGGTCGCCGCCCAATCGAACATCACGGTACGGATGTGCCAACCACTCTGGCCCTCTGGCATGGCCTGGGCTGGGGTGTACCTTGCCACAGGGAAGGAGATCTCTCCTGTAGCTCCAGATCTGAGCATGGGGATCCCATGGGCTTTAAGTGCTTGGCTTCTCCCTGGTGTGACAAGCAAAGCTGCCACCATTGCTCTGCTCCTCAAGGGAGCTCTGCAGCAGGGTGGCACGCCTGGAGCTGAGCAGGAACCAAGGCACCTACCTGCTCTTTTTGGCTGTTTCCCTGCCTCTTCTCATCCTTCCCTGGCAATACTGGCCTGGGAAGTAGCTGAGATGGGTTGCCTCTTGAAGCCCCTAGGCCATCTCTGTGGTCGTGCAGTTCCAGGGGTGAAGAACTGCACCTCCCTTCCTGAGGACACAGGGGGGATCACTCCCACACCTCCCTTCCTGGGGGCACTGGGGGATCACTCCCACACCTCCCTTCCTGGGGGCACTGGGGGGATCACTCCCACACCTCCCTTCCTGGGGACACTGGGGGGATCACTCCCACACCTCCCTTCCTGGGGACACTGGGGGATCGCTCCCACACCTCCCTTCCTGGGGACACTGGGGGATCGCTCCCACACCTCCCTTCCTGGGGACACGGGGGGATCACTCCCACACCTCCCTTCCTGGGGACACTGGGGGATCACTCCCACACCTCCCTTCCTGGGGACACTGGGGGATCGCTCCCACACCTCCCTTCCTGGGGTCATTGGTCCTGGTGATTGGTTGAGGGATCACCACACCTTGGCTTATCCTTGGCTTGGTCCCTTGGCTTGCCCTCACCTGTGTGGTTGCCTCCCACAGGGTTGTTTCCAGCAGATCCTGACAGAAATCAGGACCAATGGGGGAGTGGTGGGCGGTGTGGCAGCCGGCATCGCTGCCTTGGAGGTGAGTGCCTGGGCATCACTGTGCTGCCTCCTTGCTGTACCTGGAGGTGAGTGGTGGGGTAGGGGCTGACCCAGGCGGCCAAGGGGCTGCAGAAGGACCACCATCTGCCCCAGGGGGCTACTGAGCCTTCTTCCCTGGGAACAGCTGTCTCTTCCTCCTGGAGATGGATGCTATGGGCTGTGACGGGGTGGGACACGTGGGGGTACTGACGCTCCTCTTGCTGCCCACAGATCGCAGCCATGTCGGTCTCCATGTACCTGTACTGCCACCTGGATAAGAAATGACCCCCCCTGAGACAGGAGAATGATCTGTGTGTCCCCCCTCTCCATGCTGGGCTGTGCTTGTGGCTGGGCCGTGCTCCTGGGGGGACCCCATCGCTCCCTGGGCCTGATGCTGTCCTGTGCACTGTGATTTATAGCTGTGTGTTGGTCTACTGAGCTGGGATCTGTAGAGTCTGTGTATATTTTTGTACTGATAAGGCAACACTGAGTCTGTACATAGAGATTTGGGGAAGGGGGAGGGATGTGTTGAGGGGGAAGCTGCTCGATCTGTTTGGCTGATGCCAGTGGGAGATAAAGCAGCACAGGGGGGCTGGTCAGGGCTGCTGATCCAGCAGCAGCACAGCTACATCTTGATTAAACCTTTGCAGGGATGTCCTATCCTTCTCCCACAGTGTCCCTGTGTGGGGCTGGCACTGGGGCTGGCCTGTGCCTCCCTGCATCTCCCCATTGAACTGGGGCCAGATGGTAACCACTCCTCACAGGGGGACGTGTCCACCCCATCTCCTGTCATCGTATTGTCCCCTACGAGAGGCGCTGGCTGGTCTCTTACCCCTGCCCTGGCATGAAGACAGCCCTGTGGGCCCCCTACCCCCTGACATTTCATGGCTGAGCCCCTCTCCATGTAAAGAAAAACCAATAAATTTTTCATCTTGGATACAAATGGTTTTCTGGAGTCAATCTCTGCGCTGCCTTCAATAAATAGCCTCTGCCTCCTTCCCCCGTGCAGACAGCACAGCCCTGCCTGCCCTCCTCTGCAGCTCCTCACCTGCTCTGGTGCTTGGAAACAAGCAGCCCCATGTTTGCACAACAGCCAGGGAGGGGCAGGGGCTACCATCAGCCTTGCCAAGCCACCCTGCCTTCCACAATGGCCAGCGCTCACCCAGCAACGCCTGCTCACCATCCCAGCCACAGCCTGCCTTGAAAGGCAGGGCTGCTGGGCAGGGGGGGAGGTGTGTGTGTCTATGAGCCCCAGGAACCCAAACTGGGGTGGTGGAGCAGGAAGCATCTCCATCCCCAGCTGCCCAGGGGCTGCACTCACAGTGTGTTGGAGCGGTGGGAGTCAGGGGTGGGCTGGGAGTCTTTCCAGCCCCTTCCTCTCCCCAGCACCACGGCTCCTGCTTTTGGTACCACCCCACTCTGAGCACTCACTGGCCATGCCTCAGTTTCCCCACACCAAGGGCAGGAGTTTGTGGGGGCAGGTGCTGGTGAGGGCCGGTTCATCTCAGCCCCACCGTGCGCCGTGCCCTGGCTGTGGGGCGGTGAAGGACGGGGCGATCAGCAGCGGGGCAGGAGGCCGGTGTGCAAACAGCCTCCCCGGGCACTGCCTCACTCCGTGCCTGCCATGCCACCCCCTTATCAGCTCCTGCCCCAGGTACGGACTGTGCCGGGGCACGGCCGCCGTGCCTCAGGCTCAGCAGCACCCGGCGCTGGTGTGAGCAGGGGGCTGGGTGCAGGGACCCGCTGCCACCCTGGGTGAGTCAGCCCCAGGGATGTGGGTTCTGGCCCTGCCCTGTGCTGAGGTGTGGGGGGAAGCTGCCAGAAAATGTCCTTCTCTTCCTTCTCCTCCTCACTGGGTGGGTGAAGGCCCCAGCTCCACCATAAACTGGTGGTGTCATGGATGACGTGAAGGCTTTTATTCCTCTTCTCCCTCTCTGAGCACGAGGGAGCCGCCTGCACCTGGGCACTGCCCAAAGTCCTTCCCAGAGATGCCTGAGCTGGGCACTGCTGGGCACTCCTGGCCTGGCCGTGGCTCCCACTGCTCCCACCTCGTGGGCTGCCTTGCAGAGCTGGCTCCTGGCCATCTCCCTCTGGCCATCACCCCGGCAAGTGGCATGGGCTCGGGCGGGCAATGTCCGTGCCTGGGCTTCACACCTGCTCTCAGCCATGGGGTTTCTCTGAGACACGGGAGGCAGCTGCTGTGCTCTGAGTTTTGGCAGTCATCCCTCAACCACAGGCTTGGTTCCTCCTCTCTGCTTGCTGGGCAAACTTGAAAGACCAGTTTCTCTTTCCGGGTGCCCTTCCCGGCTCTCCCCTCCCCTGGCAGCCAAAGGGCAGCAGCAGGGGAGCTTTTGGGCTCCCCAGAGGAACCCCCACGGCAGCTGGTGCCCCATCATCCCTAGGATGCCCCCCAGCCCACCACCAACCCATCTGGGTGCCACCAGGACTCTCTGCACCTTGTAACTCAGGCTGCCCTGACTCCCCCAGGCTGGCACCTCAAGGCAGGTTCCCGGCAGCACCCCAAGAGCCGATAGTTGTGTCGTCAGAGCATGAGGACACAAAGTCCCGGAGACGACGTGGTAGCACATTAAAACTTCCTTATTGCCCCTGGGAAGGCGTCCTTGGGCATCAGGTGCCCAGCCATTTGATGGGGTTTGTGTGCTGAGGTAGGGATTGTTTTCCATGTGTGACTCAGGGTGGAGGATAGCAGGAGGGTAAAGTCTCCCTGGCAGGGACTGCAGCAGGTACCACCCTGCTGCCTGCCCGTGCCTGGGTCACTGCTGGCTCTGGCCACATGCTCTCTGGTGCTCCCTGGTGCATGGCTTGTGCCCTGCTCTGCTCCATCATGGGCAATAAACCCTGTGTGGGTACCGGCTGGGTGGGCAGAAGGCCTCTGGGATGGGCAGAGCTGGTGGGAGTGAAGGCCAAGGTGGCTGGGCCTGGGAGCAGACTTTGCTTTGCTCCTGGGTTGGGTTTGCCCCTCTCCTAGCTGAGGAGGTGAAGAAGATGGCAGGGAGAGACCCAGTGGTGCCAGGGGACACTGGGCAGTAGAGCCAGGGTCCCTGTCAGGGCTGGGCTCAGCAAACAGGCAGTGTTTCATCCCTGGGCTCCTGGGTTTGCTCCGTACAGGGAAACAGGGGTGCAGGCAGATCCCTGCCCACCCAGAGCCCTGGGAGCTGTGTCCATCTCTGGCTCATCCCATCTGCTGAGGCCCCACAAGCTCCATGCAATGGGGACTGGTCCAGTGTCACTGCACTCCACCCTGCCTGCAGCAGCCCTGCACCATCTCACTGCAGGAAACAGCCACTTTGAGAGCCAACGTGGGGAATTTCACCCTGTTTGGGGATGGCCCGAGACTGAGCCACCCCCTCGGAGTCAGTAAGGATGGGGTTGGTGTGTGTGCTGGAGACTGGACTGAGAGGGGATGGATCCATCCCTGGCTCAGCATGCCCATGGGCACAGGGTGGGGAAACGAGGGGTGGAGCCCCTGCCATATGGAGAAGGCAGATACCTGAAGAGCTGCCTTTCACCCCCAGCAACCCCACGGGGTGCCTGTTCACCCTTTGCCCCACCACAATGGGTGCCACACTCAGGCCAAAGTGCTGGAGGATTTGCAGGGCACGCTGGCCAGGGGCATCGCTTTCCCTGGGGCACAGTGTGTGTGCTGGTACGGAGCGGGGAGTGTGCGGGGCTGGAGGAAACGAGCAGCCCCACACCCTCTTGGGAATCAGCTTTGGTGGGCAACAGGGTCGTCATGAGTGGGACGAGGGATCAGCTCTTTGGGTCTGGACCGATCAAAGGAGAATGAGAAGCAGATGCAAAGTCCTGGGGCAACAGCTGCCCAAGGAGCACTCGCTGCAGGAGCTTTCTCCCCGTGACAGCCTGGCCAGGACCTGCCCGGATCTGGGAGCAGGGGACGTCATCAGAAGGCCTGGACTGGCCCGTGAGAGTGAGGCAATGCAACCTTTCCCCTGCACAGCCTTCCTCCCTGGCTCCCCTTCTTCCCCACCCCAGAGATAAACCATCCCAGGTGCCCACCCAGCCCTAAAGGTGTTTTCCATGCCCTGGCTATGTGCCAGGATATCAGACCGAGTGATGGAAGGGCTATTCAAAGGCTGGCAGGCAGCAGCTGACATTGAGCTTGGAGTGTTAATCATTAACGCTGAGCCCAGCAGGACACGGTGTAATAACCATCACAGCAGCAACCCGTGGTACCCAGTTGAAGATTAATTGGGCACCGGGCTTTGTTGGGTGCGGGCACAGGAGGTGGCAGCCCTGGGCTGGGCTGGTGGGGCCAGGGCAGGGCTGGGCATGGGGGGAGAAATCCTCTGCAGCCAGGACCAAGCAGAGCCAGCACTGCCTCCAGCACTGAGATCCTTCCATCCCACAGGACCGTGTCTGTTATCCTGGAGGATGCTTCCCTCTGTCTGTGAGGCACAGAAGGGCCAATGTGCACCTTGTCTCCCACATCCCAGCCCATCGTCAGGGTACAGGGGCTCCTCACTCACTCACTCACTCACTCACTCACTCACTCACTCACTCACTCCACTCAGCTCAGAGATCCCCATCAATAACCCATAACGCATGCAAATCACCACCACTAGAGATGATGTAAAATTCCCCTCCCCCCTGCCCTCCAGGCTCTGGAAAGGTCAAGTTTCATGCCAAGGCTATTTTGCTTTTGTTTAATTATCAGCCAGTTCCTGGGACTGGGAGCAGCCTGGACAGGTTCTACTTTGTATGGCTGCACAAAGCCAGGGAGGCTGCAGGGGGGCTGGTGAGACCTGGGCAGCATGTGCTAAAGCTGGTGCCACACCACATGGGGGCTGAGTCGTGGGAGGTGGTGGGAAGGCACAGGGAGGGCAGGCGATGGCCAGCCCTGGCTCCCAGTCTCCTGGGGATGCCGCAGCACCTGCGTGCTGAGGCAGGAGGTGTGTGGGACCCTGAGAATGGGCAGGATGGGTAGTAACCCAGCTCCTTGAACAAACTCCCCATGGCTGAGCCCCTTTGGGCAATGGGCCTTGGCATCACCATCACCTGGGGGCAATGAGACAAAGCTCTCCCTCAGCCTGGCACTGGTGCTCTCCTCCAAGGTGGTTGCTAACCTGCTTTTTGCCATCATTTCTCTTTCAGGATGCTCCTATGTATGCAGCAGTTGGCAAATACTGGCTGCTCAAGGCAGGCACGGTGTGGTGGCTTTTAAACCTGAGCCCACATCACCCTGCAGGGCTCTGCCCATGGGCATCAGTCCCAGTAGCCACATCCTCCCTTTGCCCACAAAGCTTGGCCTCAGCAGGTGGATGCAGATGAGGACGCTTCCAGGAGGTGGGAGTCCCTCCAGCTGTGCCAAGCAAAGCCCCTGGGGCTAAGCAAAAAAGCCTCTGGCAATACCCACTCCCAAAGCTGTTCCTGATCCCAGGGAGGGGGTGCTGGGTGCCCACGCAGGATGCAACTTGCAGCTGACCCTCTCATTATGGTTTCCCAAGAGCCTCCCAGGGTTCTCTACCCCACGAGGCAGAAATCTGGAGCTGTCCCTTGGGCTTCCTCCAAAAGGCACGCAGACACAGCTGGCACAGGCAGCCTGTGGCGATTTTCCCTCATGACAGGACCAAGCTGACCTCTCGCTTGGCTTCGCTTCACTTGGGCACTGCAGAGGGGTCATGGCAGAGGTCCCTTGTGCAGCCCCTGCTCTTGCTTTGCCATCACCAGCCACAGCAGGCAGTGGCTGGGGAGCAATTCATGCCCTGCTGCTCCAGCCCTGGTTGATGGCAAGGGCCCGCCGTGTGCCATCCCCTCCTTCTGCTGTGACTTTGGCCACGGGGTCCTTGCTCCAAGACCCAATTTCTCTCAAAAGAAAGCCAAATCCACCGATGATGCTGTAAAAGCAGCTCAGCCCTGCGGGGCTCTGACCGTCCCACCATAGGGACACTGGGCTGAAGGCCACCAGCCTGCGTGTCCCAGGGGCCGGCAGCTGGAGGTGAAGCCGCGCATGAGCCCTCAGGCAGCCGGGCAGCGATTCCGTCAGCTGCCGAAATGATGATAAGAGCGATAAGAGGAGGAAACAGCTCCCGGCACCGCCACAGCTGCTGTGGCCCAGCCCGGCTCAGCTTGGCTCGGCTCGGGGGACCTCTGCCGGCACAGGCCTCTGCTGCCAGACTGACCCACACCCGAGGCTCAACGGCTCTGCAGTGTTTATGCTTGAAAAAATAATTCGTTTCAGAAAGCAGCGAGGCCCCAACAGCCCCCCAGCCCAGCCTCAGCCCTGCTTCAGCCCCCCAGCCCAGCCTCAGCCCTGCTTCAGCCCCCCAGCCCAGCCTCAGCCCTGCTTCAGCCCCCCAGCCCAGCCTCAGCCCTGCTTCAGCCCCCCAGCCCAGCCTCAGCCCTGCTTCAGCCCCCCAGCCCAGCCTCAGCCCTGCTTCAGCCCCCCAGCCCAGCCTCAGCCCTGCTTCAGCCCCCCAGCCCAGCCTCAGCCCTGCTTCAGCCCCCCAGCCCAGCCTCAGCCCTGCTTCAGCCCCCCAGCCCAGCCTCAGCCCTGCTTCAGCCCCCCAGCCCAGCCTCAGCCCTGCTTCAGCCCCCCAGCCCAGCCTCAGCCCTGCTTCAGCCCCCCAGCCCAGCCTCAGCCCTGCTTCAGCCCCCCAGCCCAGCCTCAGCCCTGCTTCAGCCCCCCAGCCCAGCCTCAGCCCTGCTTCAGCCCCCCAGCCCAGCCTCAGCCCTGCTTCAGCCCCCCAGCCCAGCCTCAGCCCTGCTTCAGCCCCCCAGCCCAGCCTCAGCCCTGCTTCAGCCCCCCAGCCCAGCCTCAGCCCTGCTTCAGCCCCCCAGCCCAGCCTCAGCCCTGCTTCAGCCCCCCAGCCCAGCCTCAGCCCTGCTTCAGCCCCCCAGCCCAGCCTCAGCCCTGCTTCAGCCCCCCAGCCCAGCCTCAGCCCTGCTTCAGCCCCCCAGCCCAGCCTCAGCCCTGCTTCAGCCCCCCAGCCCAGCCTCAGCCCTGCTTCAGCCCCCCAGCCCAGCCTCAGCCCTGCTTCAGCCCCTACAGCATGGGCCCGCAGCAGTGACAGGGAGGGAGGGAGAGCAGCACCCATCGGGCACAGCCCCATCTGTGGAGAGCGTGAAGCCCACTGTCAAGTGCTGCTGTTGCTGGGAGCCACAGCCCCTGCTCACTGCAGGGAGAGGAACTCGTGTTTAGCCATGCCCGAGCCATAGGACTCCCTGCCCCAGGCTCAGGAGGAGGCCCAGCCTGAGCCCTGCCAGAGGAGAAGGGAGAGCACACAACACATTCCACTCCAACATGAGGAGAAACTTGTTTGCTGTTGAGGTGAGGGAGCCCTCGCCCAGGCTGCCCAGGCAGAGTGTGGAGGCTCCTGCTCTGGAGATTTCCAACCCCACCTGGACACATTCCTGTGTGACCTGATGGAGGGGAACCTGCTGTAGCAGGGGGTTGCACTGGATGAGCTCTAGAAGTCCCTTCCAACCCCCCTATTCTGTGATTCTGAAAGGGGTACATTTAGTTTCAGAGAGAAGGGAAACAGAGCCTGGGGAGCAGAGATGCCAAGGAAAAGGCATCACAGAGGGGAGCGGTGGCTTTTTCCAAAGCAGGGGAAAGAGAGTGAGCTGCTTTCTCTAGAAGCCAATCTTTTTCCCCTCATGCTAAAAGGAACTGGGAAAGAGCAGCACTGCAGTCTCAAGGGCTAAGCCATGCTGTACCCTCTTAGTCCTCTCCTTTGACCACCCTCTCCCCACTGCTGTGACTGGTGTATGATGGCATGGCCCAGAGGCCCAAGCTAGAGCTGTGTCCACACAGGGCTCAATTGGGCCAAGGAGAAGCAGAGTTCCCAGGTTCACAACTGTTCCTTCCTTCCTATGCTGGACAAGGAAGGAAGGGAGAGAAGAGAGGATGGAGTCAGGGGGATGAGACAAACCTCCCCTAACTGACTTCTCCCCGGCAGGCTGGGGGCTGCCAGCTCTCCTCCTGCCTTCCTGCTTACCCTCCCCTTCCCACAAGCAATAAATAAATAAGTTAGTGTAGTGTAGACCCCCATGCTCAGTTCACAGTGAGAAAATGAAGGGGAAGAGCCCCTGTAACCACAGAGAAAACGCTGAGCAGCAAATCCTCCACCCCAAGGGCAAGGCAAAGCATGGCCTCCCTTCCTGAGGCTGGGGCACGTGGGCAGAGAACAGAGCTCCTGCTGCATGAAGGAGAAGGGGTACTGAGAGAGGGGACCAGGGCTGCCTCTAGAACAGGGGAAACATTAGTACCAAGGGGCTGGGGGCAAGAGGTGGCCCTGGGGTCTTTCCTAAGGCATGGGAGGTGGGACAGGGATGAGGAGTGTACCAGGACAGCCACACTGCCCATCCTGGCTCAGCTCACAGCTTCCCTGCTAGACATGTACCATGGTAAGGGTGAGGATGGAGGAGAAGAAAATCCCCTCTGCCTTCAGCAGAAGCTGGGGGTAGCCAGCTAGGGAAGAGGGAGAGACAAGGTACAGTAGCACAAGCAAGGGCCACACCAGAGAACAGCAGCTCTTGCTCCAGAGGAGCCCAGTCCATCCTGCTCCTGCTCCCAGCTCGCTCTGCAAGGCACTTTCAGCCCCTCTCCCAGGACTTGGGGGACAGGGCTGCTCCCCAGAGACAAGGGGAGGGTCGGGAGGGTGAGGACAGTCTGAGCTGCAGCACACAGCCCGTTTCCCTTCCAGCTACAGTCATCTCAAGAACTGCAGAGGAAGGGGCCCAGGCCCACGCTGGTGCTGGCTACAGGGTGTCCCAAGTGTGTGTCCACAGCAGCTCCTCCAGAATCCCCTTGACCTAGGAGGCAGCTGCTCCATGGTTGCAGCCCAAGCAGGGAGCCAGCATGGGAGATGTTCAGCCCAGCAAAGTCTCCTCCGGGGGGATCTGTGGTGCAGGAGATGGAAGAGATGGTAGAAGATCCCCTTCCTCACCATTGTGTGGTGAATATGGAGCCAGCCAGGCAAGAGTTAATAAATAGCACCCAGCTGGCAGGCTGCAGCACTTGCACCCCAGCACACTGCCTTCTCAGGACTTGGGGGACAAAAAAGGGAAGCAGAGGTGTTTCTCAAAGCCCCCTCCAGCCCCGAGCTGGGCATCTCCTTCTTCTAGCCCTGCCCGGCCAGGGGGGCAAAAGGAGCAGCGTTAGTAAAGAGTTTGTGTTAAAAAACCCAGCAGTTCCTGCGGTGGGGGTGGCAAATGTGCAGCTACCCACCCCAGCCCGGCCAAGGAACACCACAAGAGGGGGCTGGAGGGAGCCTGAGCTCTCGTTTTGCAGCCTGCCAGGGGGAAGCCGAGGCCGTGTCCAGCGCCGGAGCTGCTGCCCGCTGTCTCTATAGCGCGGGGGGCTCGGTCCCCTCCCCGCTCCCCTCTGCTTTCCGCCTGCCCGGCTCACGTCTGCTCTGCTGCAGCCGCCGGCACTGCTGCCCCCTCCTCCTTGGCGGGGGGCTCCATGAAGATGGGTGTCACCGAGGAGGGCTTCTTGGACCTGCAGGTGAGGGGCAGAGGTGGTAGTGCTCCTCTCCTCAGGTCCCCCCACTGCCCTGGCCTTCTCAGCATCACCCCTCACCCCCCAGAGCATCCTCCAGCCCTGCCCATGGATCCCGTCCCC
The DNA here is from genome assembly GCA_013401255.1 of Urocolius indicus. Taxonomy (NCBI): domain Eukaryota; kingdom Metazoa; phylum Chordata; class Aves; order Coliiformes; family Coliidae; genus Urocolius; species Urocolius indicus. The sequence goes on along the minus strand of WBNH01001709.1, from coordinate 13,465 downwards.
CTCCCGCTGTGGTGACTGACAGAGGGGGTGGCGTGCCCCAGGGCTGGGCTGGACACCAGTGGGTGATGCAGGGTGCTTTGCACTGAGGAGGGAGAGTGGTGCTCAGAGTACTCACGAGTAGGGGGAGGCAGGGACCCCCACCACCAGGAAGTGGTTCTTCTTGCGGAAGAGCCGCCACAGGCCCTTGTGGTTCCCGCGGACATCCAGGTCCCAGATGTGGAGGCACTGGGATGTGGGGGAGGGAGGGAGAGACATCAGAATCTCGGCACAGACATCAGGGCCAGGCCTCCCCTGGCAAGGGAAAAAGCTACCACCCCTGTCCCCATCAGAACACAGCAGAGAGGATTGTGTCTGTGGCTTGGGGGTGGCACAGGGCAGCACTCCACCAGCCACCCGCAGCACCCACTGCCATCCCTGCCCCTGGACAGGGTGTTTGACCATCACCTCCTCTGCTTCTTTCTCTGGAACCTACCAGAGAAGCTCAAGCCCTGAGATCCCACACAGGGTGGTCCTACAGCTTATCTTCACTGAGCCAAGCATCTGCCCTAGCTGACCCAGTGCCTTCTGTAAACACCAAGAGCTTTACCACCACCCAAGGATAGTGAGTATCCATTTGCTGAGCTGTGTCTGTGCCACAGGCAAACCCCAAACCAACAGCCAGTTGTTTCCCAGAGACACTGGGATCAGAGCAGGGTGAGGATGGGCCACACCAGGGGCTTCACCTTGGCAAGCTGAGTCCAGGTGGTGAAATCTGCTTCCTGCTCCATCTTGATGAACATGACATAGACCTTGCCCTCAGTGTCAGGCACGAAGGAGTCCTCACAGGGGTTCTTGCTGTGGTCCAAGACCTCAGCCTCACTGTAGAAGCCAAAGAGGGAGTGAGTGAGGCCCTCACCTCCTCCCTGTTCCCATTGCAGTGTTTCAGCCATGCAAGCAATGTCTGAGGCTGCCTTTCTTCACCCTTTCTCCTGCCCTGGCTGGTTCACCCTGTGCTCTGCTAGCCTTCCTGGAGGCACTTACCCCAGGAGTCGATGGATTTCAGTCTCGTACGCATCCTTCCTTAAGCTGTTGGAGGAGAGAACAGAGCTCAGGGCAGAGTCAGACAGCAGGGAACATCCCAAGATGATCCATGTTTAAGACTGCCCCAGTGTAATGCTTAAAAAGGCCGAGATGGAGAGCAGGAGCACATGCATACTGATGGAAGTGGCAGTGAAAACATTACCCTCCAACCTGCCCCCAAGCAGCACAGCATAGCTGAATCCAGCCTCTCCAAAACCACTGCAAGGATTCCCCAGCAGAAACCAGCGTGCTGGGGCTGGAAGATATGGCTGCTGTTCCACAAGGATGGGAGACATCCCCAGAACGAGGGGCAAGTGAAGCAACTGTTTCATTGCTCATTCTAACCAACCAGCACTCACCTCTCCACATTTTTAAGCTGGACATTTGGAACAGTGTTGAACTTGTGCTTCTTGAAATAGGCTTCCTGGGGAGAGGAGAGAGGGAAGGAAAACGGGGCTCAGTCGGGAGCCAGCAGTAGGTGGAGGTCACCTCAAGCATCTCCAGCAGCTGCAGGGGTGGTTGAGGCAGAGCTCAGCCCCAGGACAGGCTGTGGGGGCTGAGGAGAGGTGACTCACGTGGAAGTAGCCGTTCATGTTGAGCCCCACAATGCCAAAGTGGTAAGAGCGTGAGATGTCAGGGATGATGCACTCCCGGCCCTTGCGCTGCTCTGGCATCCGCATCCACATGTCCCAGTCCCACAGCTGCAGGGGAAACCACACACTCACACTCCACTCTTGGAGCCCTGCTTTGGCAGCGTGGCCAGACAGGGACCTTGCTGGCTGCCCACATCAGCACTAAGCCCCTGCTTTGGTTCAAGCCAGCTCTGTGGCTGCTTACGTACTCCTCAAGTTACTGTCTGTCCCAAATCCATTCTGCTTGGGCATTAGGGAGAGCCAGAGCTCCCTCAAGAGCTGTCCCCACAGGGACTGGGTGATGATCAGGGACTGCTGATGGGGGTGCAGAAGACAAGGTCCCTCTGCGGTACTCACCTTCTCAGGGGTTGGCCACTTTGGCTCCAGCTCATCCTTGTAGAGGCTCTTCCGCAGCACCCAGCCCAGGCCTGGCATGGTCTCCACACGGTACAGGAGTGAGGGGTCCTCAGCTGTGTGCTCATAGCCCTGTGGTGTTACAGGTGTTACACTCCCACCTGACTGCAAAAGGAGGCATCTTGCTCCATTGAGCATCTCAGCTCGGGGAGCAGGACAAAGCCTCAGGGAAGCACAGGGCAGGGACAAGTGATTTGCAGGGAACACTTCAGAGCAGCCCAGGGCTGAGGAGACAGACCCACTGAGCATGATAGTGGCAGGGACACTCTGCTTTACAGACAGAACTTGGGTCCCAGCCTGACATGGGGATAACACAGGGTAGAGGTGCCTCTGCTTCACCACCCTCCCCTGACTTACCTGGTCATTCCAAGCCGAGATGCAGTACAGGCTCTCATCCTCCTCCAGAAGGTGTATGGACTGGCTCAAGAAGCTGAGGAAAGAGTTGCAAAGTCCCTGTTCAAGCATCATTCCTCTACACAAGGCAAATTCTCCACCAAGGGACAAGCCCCTACCCTAGCTGCTGGGACTGTTTAACCCATCTCTTGAGCTGAGAGAGCTGATTGCTGGTGTGAAGTCAGGGGAGGAGCACCCAAACAAGCTAAGCTGCATCTTACCATGGGGAAGGGACAAAATTGTCTCCTGCTCCATTAGTCTTTCCTCCTTAAGAAGAAATCAGAGCCCTGTTAGACACTGTCCATGTTCTCTTGCCATAGGGCTGCCCCAGTTGAGTGTGTACAGAATGGATCAGTGCCCCAAAAAGCAAACCAGGCCCCAAAGTCACCTTGCACTGTGTGCTAGGACAGTGGGCTTCCAACTCTCTGCAGGCAGAGCTCAGATATGGCTGTTGCCTGGGGTGAGCTATAGCATGGCAAGGATCTGGCCTCTCCTGAGCAGCCAGAGAGCTCCTAAGAGATGTCCCATGCAAACAGGGACTCAGAGCTTTACCTGAAGAAGTCAACAGAAATGTCAAGGTCTTCTTCCAGAACCACAGCAAATTTAGCATCCTGTAGGGCAAAGAGAACGTCAGAAGGATGGAGAGGAACAGTACAGAGCAGAGACACTGAGCAGTGTGTTCTGCCTGTGCTGTTCTTTGCCCCAGAGGACTGATTCCAACTCCTGAGAGCTGGGGGTCACAGGTACCACTCTCGCAGGGAAACCCTGCTGTGTGTGTTGCTGCCAGGGGCTGCAAGCAGGCAGGGAGGTGCTCACTCACTGGGAACAGGTTGAAGGTTGCAGTCAAACTGGCTTTGTAGTGCTGCAAGACAAGACAGACCATTGCCTGTGTTAGTATCAACCTGGCCTGGGTGCAGGGCTAAGCTTGCCTCCCTCCTAGCCCAGGTCCTGGCAAGTAACTCTCCCAGGATCAGGGACAGTCTCTCACCTGGGAAACTCTGGCATTTTTAATGCTGATGGGAGTGTGCTGGATTCCTGAGAGGCCAAACAGCTCCACCACATCCATTGGCTCCTGCAATGGAAAGGTACAAAGCTCATCAAATGGGTGGGCTTGTCCTCACTCTCTGCCAGTGCCAGCTCCCTGGGACAACAAGAATATACCTGTGGCATCCCTGCATGTGGCTGTCCTCCTGAGGGCATGTGAGGCTCAAAATGATGCTGTGCTGTAGATCCCACAGCAAGGAACCAACCAGCCCTCTTGACCCTTCAGCCCTTAAGCAGCACAGTAAGCTTCTGTTAGCCCTGCTAGTTCACAGACCCAAAGTTACACCCAAGACTATCTGAGAGGCTCCAAATTCCCAATGCCCTGTTGACACTGCCCAAAGAAAACAGGTATAGCCAGGAATGTCTACTGTCTGCATCATGGCAAGGTCACAATCAACTTCATTCTCTGTCACAGCTGCCAAAAAAGGGACTTCTCTGACATCCACACTGGGGTCATAGGTAATTGTTTGGGCTGACAGATCTCTGCCCCAAGAAGGTCTCACCAAGGTCTTCCCCATCCCATTACCATCCATCCCACCTCCTAGCCACAAGAGAGCAGGAGCTCCTGTTTTACCACCCATTCCCCCTCTTCCTGGTACCCACCATGGCAGCACAAGCATCCATGCTGCTCCAGTTGCCATGGCAACAGATGCTGCTATCTTTAACCACTCTGATGTGCTGCAGTAGAGCTTGCATAAACAAACCAGTTGCCCCAACCCCACAGCCTAATAGTGGTGGGAGAGGCCTGTGAGGGGATGAGCCTGTTCCTTTCCCCACCTCCATGCACAAGGCAACCAGACAATATCTCAGGGGCTGCTGCAGAGATGAGTGTCAGCAAGCTCCTGGCACCTACTGGGATGCCCCATGCCTGTCCCAGAGCACATCCCACTGCCAAGGCTTTATAAGGCTGAGCTGAAGGGAAGCTCTTTGCCCTCTCGAGGGCCAGTTCTCCTCTACCTGGCCTCAGCTTTCATAAGCCTTATGGAACAGACCGGTTTGGGTTTCTCCACCTCTTACTGTGAACAGAGCTGGACTGGCTTGTTCTGCTCCACATGAGAGGGTTGCACAGGGAGTGTTACACCTAGACACTGCCCCAAGGGCTGGCAATGTTCCATCAAGTGGGAAAAGGAGATAGGGAGAGCCCAGGATGACCAACTTGTTTCTGCACACCAGCCTCTTTCTGACATGGAGATGTCAACCCTGGGCTTTGGGAAAGGCCAAGGCAGCTTTATCCATGGCTAAGCTGACTGACTTGGTGTAGCAGTGGGTGAGGAGCAGTGTGACCCATAGCAGAGGAAGGGTGAAGGGGTTCAGAGCCTGTCACCACCAAAGACTGGCTCTGCACCACGTCCCCTTGGCTGTGGGAGCAAGGCTCTGTCTACAGGGACCTCTGGGAGTGTTCTCACCTCATAGTAACCATCGATGAAGACTGTGATCATCTGCGGGTTGACGCCTTGAGCCGACAGCAAAGAGCGCAGCATCCTGGGGAGGGATGGAGAGGCTTGAGCACAGCACATCCCCCCTGGGCCCCTCCTGGCAGAGGGACAGGGATCCCCTGGGGCTGGGGAAAGTGTGCCTGGTTAGGGAACAGGGCATGCTACCCTTGAGCTCCTCCCTCCCCTGGGGCTAAGGGCTCTGGGAGCTCCCATGCAACGCCAGGAGGAGGCTGGATGCTGCCAGGACAGGGGAGGGCCTGGGCCAGGTCTGGGTGTGTGGCAGAGAGCAGAGGCTGTTTCCCCTGGCAGTGCTTACCTGTACAGGTAGTTGGGGCGGTTCCCTGCAATAACAGCTACAGGCACATCAAAGACTTTATTGTCTTTGAGCTGGAAGAGAACAATGTGTGTGAGTGGGGCTGGGGGAGGCCATGCCAACCGAAATGGTGCCATTGTTCTATGCCACCCAGAGCAGGAGCCAAGGAGTAGGGCTGCAGATTCTTACCCCTTGGCTCAGGACCACACCAACCAACCAGACCTCAGCACTGCTGGAGACCCTGCCAGCTTCCAAATCCCAACACCCAGAGACCTTTGTCCAAACCCTTCAGCACTGTGCCAAGGAGAGCCTAAAGGCTGTGATAGCTGCTCTGTCCCCAAACACTGCTTACACTGATGCCACTAGAGCCACAGGAATCTGGTAGCTTGGAGCAAAGAAACTCTCCTTCCCCAGCACAACATGACCACTGACACTCTTTACCTTCATCAGGGTGATGAGCCTGCCTGGAGGCCGTTTGCTTCAGGACAGAGCTCTACATCTGAGCTGCAAACGCACCTGGTCCATCCCAGCCCTCCCTCCTGGAGCCTTCCCTTAACACTTTGCCCCTGCACTCACGGGATCAGGGTTGAACTCGATGGGGGTGGGGTCTTTGCAGCTGCAGACACTGCCATAACCTTCTACTTTGCTGCAGAACCTCTTGCGGCGGCGGTTCAGCTCTGTGTCAGGCCAGTGGCACTCGGCATCTGCAGGCAGCATGAGAAGAAACCAGACTGCTCAGCCCCACACAGCATCAGCCTGGGAGCTCCAGGCCTCACTGCCACTTTCACAGCTCTCCCCTGGGCCCAGTCACCACCAGCCCAGCCCTCAGCACTATGAAGTAACAAAGCTTCTGCATGACAGGTGCAAAACAGGAGCCATTCAGAAGCTATCCTCACCATATGGCCACTCTGAGCAGCAATGGGCCATGTTCAAGGCCAATAGTCAGAAGAGACTGGACCAAGTGTGGTATGGAGAGGTGATAAGTGCCCAAACTATATCCCCCCTTCCCCATCCTCACCCTTCTCAACAGCCGTGCCTGGAATTGCTGTGGAAGCAGGAAGAAGAGAGGCTGGCCCCATTTTAAAAGCTACCCTCCCTATCTCAAACAGCTTTGACTCAAACCCACCAAGAGCAGCAGGCAGGTATCTCCCAGAGATACCTGGCACTGTAGAGTGGATCATAATTCCTACCTTCCATAGATGTGAGATGAACTTCTGTCTTCAGGAGTACAGGGTCACCCCACGTTGAGAGGGCAGGAGACTTGGCATGCTTCTCCCCATACACTTCCCCTGGAGCAGAGACACAGGCTCAGGACTGTGTGGAAGGGCTCATTCCCCACAAGCCAAGGCATGACCAGGGGATGTAGCGCAGAGGGCAGCTTGGCACCTTTCCCTATTGGCCTTTGGAAAGCTGCTGAGGGGACACACCTGCCTCCAACCCCTCCCTCACTCCCCAGGAACAGAGATGCTACTCTCTGTGACTTTTTTCCTGCTCACAGTGTGATGGGGATGGGCTGAGTTTGTCTTCACCTGGATTCTCTCAAAAAAAAGGAGCCAGGAACCCCCTCCCAGCCTGTGCAAGACTCACCTCCCTTTTTCCCCACAAATGTCCACATGTCTCTCCAGCTCAGGAATGGTGCAACTTGGCTCCCAAGGCTTTTCAGGACATTCTTGGCTGTGTCCTTGAGGTGAAAGGAGCCTTCATCCTGGAACAAAGCACAAACCCTGAGGACTGCTTCTTGATACAGACAAGGAAAGTATCCCATCAATACCAAAGAGGTACAAGGGCCTAGTTGAGACAGAAAGCTTTAAGAGCAGGTTCCTAAGGTCTCTGTGCCACTAAACCTCCCACAGGGAGGTCAGAGGAGTTGCAGACACCTCTTTCCTCGGGACCAAATTGTTCTCAGGCATGGCCATGAGTTCAACAACATTTCACACAGCTAAAGCTGACACCTTGAAGCAGTACAGTGTTGCTCACACAGCTGCCCAGAGCCAGCACAGTCCAGTTTTACTCTCCTGCCCTGCTGGGCACACAGCAGTATCTGTAGTGACAAGAACGAGCAAGAGGACAAGGAAGGTGATCCAGGCAGGGAGGCATAGCCTAGTGGGGATGTGATATTTAGTTCTGCGAAAGCATGGATGACATTCAGGAGGCAACTGCCCAGAAGAGCTTTAGGGTGTCCTGACTCAAAGTGACTTTTTCTTTTGATGCTAAGGCCACATACCTTAATGGTGAAGATCAGGATCCGGCCCCGGGCAATCATGTTGAGGAAAAGCACCATGGCTTCATCTTCATGGGGAGAATAGGTGTCAAAGACTCTCTTGGCCATCACATGACCCTGTTGGTATTCAAACATCGGATGCATCTTAAATGCTATACAGTCAGGACACACGGAATTATGGCAACCTGTCCTGGAAGCCTCAGTCCCAATGAGTTACTTTTCTGGTATGCCAGAGAGTTAATTCCCTGAGCAAGCTCAGCCCTAAAGCCTCCACACACAACAAGGAGTGCACAGAGATCCATGGGACAGTATCACCTGACCTCACAACTCCCTTCCTGCCTGCTCCTCAAGGGCAGCTCAGCAAGCACGACAAAAACACTGTAGGGACACCATGTCATGCTCTGGAAACACTGTAGGGACACTATGTTGTGCTCTAGAAACTACAGATAAACAAGCATTTGGGGACTTCCCTCCTGGCTGCCCTCCCTCTGCCATATGCACCCTACAGTTGAAGGGCAAACACTGCCCAGGAAGACAGACAAATGCAGACACGTGGGGACACGTTACCGTCGCCTGATTCAAGACGATGACATGGATCCCTCTTCCCTGCTCCCGAGCCTCATCTTCCAGGACCTGCAAGTGCAGAAGCAATGACAACCACACAACAAAACCTCTTACTCCCTGCCCATTCAGCACAGCAGAGCCCCCAAACAAGAGGCAAGTCTCTCTCCCCGTGACATTTTGGCTTTGCTTACAGCAGTGATAGATGCTAGAGTGCAAGACAATGTGGCACAGCACCCCTAGAGCCGTGCAGGCAGGAGGGAGAGCCACTCCTGACCTTCTTGTCAGCCATCAAAGTGCCCTCACCACCACCTGCTCGAGGCTTCACTCGGTCCCATCCATGCTGTGCTCCCAGGGTCACTGGGGCAGTCCCTGTTACTTACCGTTGTCCCATCCACAGCCACGTAGACCTTCGACCGGCTGGAGTACACCTCAACATCCAAGACTTTCTTGTTGCTGACAGGGTGCCTAGGGACCTCCACATTCAGCACCTCATCATCTACAGGGGAGAAATGTCCAGTCTTAACCAGCTGAGGTACCTCTGGCTCATCCCTGCTCAGTGCTAGCCCAGACAAGCCCCCACAAGGTCATGCCCACCAGGTATCCCAGCCCTAGGTCAGAATCTACAGGAATGGCAGGTAAAGGAAATCCAAAGTGACAACAGGTCTGGTCCCAGCTAACCCCACACAGACCTCTGCAGTTAAATGTGCTGAAGCCTTGAGCAGACAGACCAGGAATGGCCTCAGCCTTTTCTAGGCATTTTTGTTCAACTCCCATGCACAGATCTGTCTTACAAAAAAATCACACAATCTTAAGGGTTGGAAGGGATCTTGAAAAATCAACCAACTCCCCTGCCAGAGCAAGAACAACTTGAGTATGTCACACAGGAACTCATTCAGGTGGGTTCTGAATGTCTCCAGAGAAGGAGACTCCACAACCCATCTGGGCAGCCCCTTCCAGTGCTCCCTCGCCTGAACAGTGAAGAAGTTTTTCCTTGTGTTTCTTTGGAATCTCTTAGATGGGTCACAAGTTTGCCCTGACTTAAAGAAATGACTCCCTCCCACCAGTTTCCTTGCTTTCAAAGAAAAGCAAGGTGCTGGCCCTCACCATAGTCCTGTGCAGACTCCTCTTCTTCCTCATAAGCAGCTCTCCTGGTGTCCAAGATCAGCTTGATGTTCACAATTACAGTCACAAGCAGGAAGAGGACAGCACCTGTCTGCAATACAGGATGCTTTGTATGAGTAACTTGTAAATAACAACCCAAAGGCCAGCTCCTCTCCTTGGCAGAGGCTGCAGGATACCTAAAGGAGATCTTTGTAAGGGATCATAAGCATCTGTCATTTCCCCCTGTTCTCTTCTGGGGAAAGGCAAAGACACAACAAATACAGGCGACTGAGTTTTAGTGGGAAATGCTTTCATCAGCTGGAGAGCACTGACTTCTTGACACGTGAGAATTAACCCACTTACAAGGTATCCCTCCTCCCACATCTGTGAGCACAGTCCTGCTCAAATATTGCATCAAGGTTGAGTGTCTCTGCAGGCAGAGTTTGGCAATTCAGAGTTACAGCTCCCAGAGCAGCTTTAACTTCTGCCTCTCCTGCAGCATCGCTATTCTCCCCTCTCCCTCTACACCGTGGCTATTCAGAGGGAAAGGAGATGCTGTGTGACTAAAGGGAAGAAGCTGGGGTCTGACTTCAGGAAAGCACACAGAGAACAACAGCCTGTAGCCTTACTATCTGCAGCAAACTTCCAAGTCAGCCTGGGTGGATGCTGGGAAGTCTGTGGGAACCCCCAAAGTGAGCATCATCATTGTCCGTGGCTCTGCTGCTCCCAGACCAAGAGGAGGGGGGAAAGGCTACAACATTTCTAGAAGCATCTGTATTTACTCAAACACATCTTGCTTCTGTCTTCCTATATTTCCAGTCTTTTTCCAGGTATTTGGCTGCAGTGTAATGCAGGAGCTACTCCAGCATAAAAGGGCCTTTTCTGAGACTGAGTCACAAACAGACCACAAACATGCCATGATGGGAAATAACTCACCTACAGGTGTACACCTGGCTGTGGCAAAGAGCATGGTCTTCGAGCAGCAATACTGACTGGGGATGCAGGATTGAAAGACAAGACCTCAGCTGAAACAATTTGACTTTACTTGACCCAGGGAGCTCTGTAACCCAGGGCCCAGATGCTTCTTCATGGTGGAAAGATGACAGCAGCATGTGGTTCTGTGTGAGGACAAAGTCCCTGCACAGTAGCTAGTGGGAAGCTCAAAAGCTGTCCCAGACAGTCATGCAGCAAGGAAGGCTTTGTCATTGGACAAAGCCCTGAGCAGCTAACACCCCTGAAGTTACAGCACTGCAGGGCTCCAGCAGCAGCCCCCATGCCAGGAGGGTTGTCCAGCTTGCAGCAGAGCCAACACAGAAGCCCAAATCTGCCTGCTGTGTGCTGCTGAGAGATGCATTCTGTGGCCCAAAACCTCTGCCCCTTAGCCCAGAGATACTTTGGATGTACTGGATGGTTTCCAGTTTCAGCCACACAATCTCAGGGTCCAACTGAGCTACCCTCCCTGAAGCATTCCAAGACAGCCTGGAGATGTCACAGCAACAAAGGGAGAGGAGGGAAGAGGTTGGTGGAAGCTGCTCACAGCCTGGTCTAATCCCACAAATGCAGGTCAAGACAAGTCTTTGGTGGTTTGAGACTCTTCCCTTGTCCCTCAATGCCCCAACAGCTTGCTTCCTAAAAATCTGTGCCTTTTTCAGCTCCAGGACCCTTGATTCTCTGAGGCCTGGTATGGAGTTGGGATCACACACAGGTTTGTCCTTGATGAGGGGCAGTAAAATGATCTCTGCCCTACCTGGAGGAATGTGCTACTGCAGCCAAACGGGTTCAAGAAGGAAGAGAGGGATGTGGAAAACCAGCAACAAGACAACATGATGATACAGATGTCCCTATGGCACTTGGGTTTGTTGATTTGCTGTTGACTCAGGAGTATGAGCCTCTTTCAGGACTTGTGCACAGAAAGCTTTTAATAGGTAAGAGCAGAGCCTTGGGCTCGTGGCAAGGAGCAGGCTATGCAAGGCTACCTTACTAACCTGCCCAGACCTTCCACCTCAATGCTGGAGACATGGCCTGATGACCAAAGCAAACAAAGCAGCACTAAACAAGACCAGCAGCTGGGTCTAGCAAGGCTGGCTCAGAGCTGCTGATAAAGGCCCAGCTGCAGTGGACCTGGCTACTCCACACTTGCTACTCTGGTTTACATATTTGAAGCCAAATTTTCATCTGTGCTTTACACCACAGCTGAGCCATGAGGGAGAGAGATGGGGGCAGACAGGCTCTAGCCTGTTGCCCCAGCATCATGAGCCATGCCTACCTGAATAACCAAGCCCATTTCCAAGCCCCAAGCACACCAGAGGACACAGGACCGAGCTCTCCTTCCCCAGGGAGCCCTCATGAGCCTTTGGCCTCCAGGACACAAGCAAAACCCTCCCCTGTGGTCTCCTACAGCAACCAACTGTCAAGGTTTCACAAGCTCTGCTCATCTCAGGAACGGCTCCTTTTCTGTAGCTCACTGCCATGGGGCCAAACCCTTCCTGTCCTTACATCCCCAGACAGCCCCCAGATGCTGGTACCATCGAGGATTAGTTGTTTTAGAACACAAGCAGCCAGGCCTGTGGCTTTCCCAGACACCATCTGCCTCTGGGGAATCAGATCCTGTTAAGTCAGCCCTCTTTTCTCTGTCCACCTGTCGTGTCTTATACCAGGCTTGGTTTGCAAACCAAATGGGGCAAGGATAGTTTTCTACTGCAGGCTGAGCCCCACTGCATCCAGCTTGTATCCAGAACTAGGAGGGGAGGAACTGGTCAGGTTTCTAGGTGAAAGTTTCCCAAGGACACCTGGATAATTGTATCTCCTGCCATAGCCACCCAACAGGTCCACCTGCAGCTGAAAAGAGCTGCTGGACATAGACTCACAGAATGGAGGGGGTTGGAAGGGACCTCTAGAGCTCATCCAGTGCAACCCCCTGCTTAAGCAGGTTCTGCTCAATCAGGTCGCACAGGAACACATCCAGGAGGGTTTGGAAACCTCCAGAGAAGGAGCCTCCACACCCTGCCTGGGCAGCCTGGGCCAGGGCTCCCTCACCTCAACAGCAAACAAGTTTCTCCTTGTGTTTAAGTGGAACTCTTTGTGTTCCAGCTCATGTCCATCACCCCCAGTCCTGTCACTGGGCACTGCAGAAAAAAGTGTCACCCCATCCTCCTGACACCCACCCTTTAGGTCAATGAGGTTTTCCCTCAGTCTTCTCCAAGCTGAAGAGCCCCAGTTCCTGCAGCCTTTCTTCATCAGGAAGATGTTCCAGTCCTCTGATCATCTTGGTGGCCCTGCACTGGACTCTCTCCAGCAGTTCCCTGTCCCTCTTGAGCTGAGGAGCCCAGAACTAGACAGAGGACTCCAGATGAGGCCTCAGCAGGGCAGAGCAGAGGGAGAGCAGAACCTCCCTTGAACTGCTGGACACATTCTTCTTAATGCACCCCAGGATGCCATTGGCCTCCTTGCTCATGAGGGCACATTGCTGGCTCATGGCAGACCCTTCCATGCATGAGCACAAAGCCACAGAAGATAGCTTTTTGGGGGACAACCTATGCTTCCACAGCACGTTACTTCACGCAGACTACCAGTAGACCCACTTCCATTCATGTAGCTGCTCCACAAGCTCAGAAATCCTGAAGCTTATCCTTCCTAATCCACGGCAGGCCGGCGGCTGACTCACCTGGCACAGCTTCCGCAGCGCACGCTGGTTCATCAGCTTGTACTTCCAGGCGAGGTACCAGCTCCGCTTCTTGTGGGGCTTGGTGGCAGGGTTGGGGTTCCACTCATCCATAGTCACGGGGGGCAGCCGCCTGGGGAGGGGGTGGTCAGGATGCGTGTTGCTTCGCTCTCGAGTCCATCAGTGCTCCCTGCCAGGATGGGACAGACACAAGGTGAGGGAGACAAGCACTTTCAAACTCACTCCCCAGCAGAGAGACAGGACCTGGCAGGAGCCGGTGAAGGGGCTGGCACTGGCCTCATCTGCCTGCAAGGCTCCAGGAGGGGTGAGGCACCATCAGCCATCCCTGCCAGCGGGGCTGGCACAACCCGGCAGGCCTGGGGAGGGGATGCAGAGGCCAGGCAGAGCCAGGAGCCCACATGCAGCGGGGTGGGAAGCCCACAGCAGCTGCCCGGAGGGCACCAAGAGGCCGCAGGGCAGAGCGACGGGAGGCAGGAGTGCGAGCACCACAGAGGGGCCCGAGCACTGGGGCAGGGGGTCGCGGGGGGGACCCAGGCGCTGTGAGCTGGCCAAGGATGGAGACGAGCGAGGAGTGGCAGCGGGGGGACGGGGAGCTCGGCGGGATGG
>WBNH01001707.1:0-26347 GCA_013401255.1 Urocolius indicus | reverse complement strand
CTCAGCTTCACCAGTTCTCTCCACAGAATCCAGGGGAGTCTCTGCTCTGGTACACTCCTCTTTCATCACTGACCTTGGAGTCCACATGGCCGTTTCTCTCACTGTTCCTACTCCTTGCACCACCACCAGCCAGAAGAAGAAAGGGCAGAAGAAGGAAGAAGTAGGAAGAAGATGGAGGAAAGAAACCTCCTCTTCTGGCTTCTTCTTAAAAAGTGATCATGGAGGCGGCTCAGCCCCAGAAGTGAGTCTGGCTCAGAGCTGGGGAGAGTTGTAAACAACTTCTTACAGGCACCATCTTTACAGCCCCTTCCCCCTTACCAGAAAAGGCTGTCATGTCAAACCATGACAGAGACAAAAGAAAAAAAAAAAGAAAAAAAAAAAGAAGAGTAAATACCATAAGAAGCAAAACATCAAATTTAGAAAGAAACCATGTGCTCATATGGTAATGACTGCTCCTCTCAACTCTGGTTGTGACTCGGTGTACTGTGGAAAACTCTGCGCTTCTAATGAGCAATATTTTCTCAGAAAAAGAAAAGTTCTATTACCCAGTCCTATGCCAGTAGATTGAAAGTAGTGTTGAAAATAGGATCTCAAAGAAGACATAATCTGATTATATTTTTTATGATACATAAAAACCAAAAGCTTTTAACTAAAAACTTGAAGTTCTGCCTAACTTAAAAAAATATAAAATCTGCTCAGACCTTTTCAAACTATTTAGGGATTGTTTAAAGCCTACATCTTAATTAAGGTATTTATGCTGTGGAACATATGGTCTTACAACTAATGTCTGAAACATTGGAATGATGAGACAGAGGAAAATTACATTAAAATACAATTGAAATTCTTGTGAATTTGCTGCCTGAAGCCAAGGCGCAGAACAGGAATAGATACTCATGTTGCAGAATAGAAAACTCCAGTGTCTGTAGATTAGTATAGAAATATCTAAGGTTTCACAATTCAACCCAGCCATTTTTGTGAAGTTAGCACCATGTATGAGGAATTGTTGAGGGGAAGAAACCGCCATATGCTATAGAAAAGCCTCCAAATAGCAAGGAAATGTATACAAAGAAAGCTCTGACACTATGATCGTTGATGCAAAATAATGAGACTTCTGTCAAGTGAAGAAAAAAGAAATATGAGAGAAAATGTAGGGTGGGTCATAGCTCTGCAAAATTATTGCAAAAAGAAAAAAAAAGAAATATGAGAGAAAATGTAGGGTGGGTCATAGCTCTGCAAAATTATTGCAAAAAGAAAAAAAAAGAAATATGAGAGAAAATGTAGGGTGGGTCATAGCTCTGCAAAATTATTGCAAAAAGAAAAAAAAAAAGGGAGAATACACACGAGAGTGAAAAATGTGTATGTATGGGTTTCCCTGTGACAAACAGCACTATTTGCTGTACTAGTACCGTAGCTAACTCAGGAGGATAGAAAAGGTAGAAAGAGGACATAAATTTTGATATAGAAGTGTCATTTGATGCAGAAATATCACTGCACGGTAGAGTAACTTAGACTATATATTTATTTGATCACAGAACAATACAGTTTGACAGAGAATCTTATCTAGCATTCCAGCTGATTAAAAAGGTATGTGAAAGAAATGATTACCTGAAATGGAAGCACACCCTCCTATTGGAGTCTCTCAAGCACAGAATTACACTGATTCCAGTGGAGTATCTGCAAAAAAGACTGGCAAGCACATAGAGAAGAGGGAGAAGAGGGGAAGGATCACCAATTGCATAGAGAAAGCACAATACAATCAAATTTTATCTGACATGCTAGATGCAGCTACAAACACCTCAGCAAAATAGCTCTCCTGGTATAAATATTTACCTGTACAAGCACTGTGCCCTTTCCTTCAAAACACAAAGTCTCTAACACAAGGGATGCACAATTTATATGCAGTACACTACACTCATCACCCTGACCAAAGTCACAGCTTGGGTGCTACAATTACAGGAGAGGAAAAGTACTTGGGTTAAAGTGGCTTGTGCACCAACAGCCCGTGGGAATCTACAGTGTGATACTTGTGTAATAAACGCTTGTAACTGAGAACATGGGTCTTTCAGTTATGGATTTTGTTCTATTTGGTATGTGTCAGTAGGATATGTGTGAAACTCCATTTCATAAGGATAACTTTGTGTTGCGAAAAATAATAAATCAGAAATTTCTAATGTGGATATCCATTTTGAATATATTAAATTGAATACCCTAAAAGCTGAGGCCTCCAAAGGCAGCTAGATGTAGTTTAAGTCAATCCAAGAAGCTCATGCATTAAAAAAGAATTTGTATCTCCTCAAAGGAGAGCAGAGTCTTCTCTACAGCCACTTAAGCAGATTGCACTGATGGAGGCAGCTCTAGCCCTACCAGGAGGAAATACCAGAAAAGATCATTGTCAAGTGATCCTGTCTATCACTCATTTCTGATTATCGCTGACTACTGTGTGTCTACCCTGGTCCTCTGTCATTTTTTTCTTCCAAAGTGGCCAAGGTGTTTTGATTCTCCCACATCTTCAATTCTAGTAAATAGTCTGAGTAGGAGCCTAATTCAGGTTCTCAGTTTTACCACCTAGAGAGGTCTGCTTTCTCCTCACCAGCTCTATGGAAAATTGAGGAAGCCTTGCCACTATAACTAAAGGTAAGTCAAAGTCCAATTTCACTGCAGAAGTACCAGACACAATATCTTATACTCTGAGTGAGAGCTCCAAAAATAAGAAACTGGCTAAAATTTCTTAAGATTCTTGTAAGACATGTTTATCACCTTTTAAACCTGACTGTTTCTGGTGAATCGCCTCAGAGAACAGGTTTTTTTCAAAATTCAACCATAAATATTAATGAAAAATAGTATCTTTTTCCTTTGCACTTGGAGAAGGCACTTCCTAATTTCTCGCTGAAGGTGTGGAGAGGTCTTCTGCTGGACTTTCTGTAGATGATTAGTATCTTCTTTACTCACAGTCTCTTTGCATGCTTTTTGGCACTCTATTTTTATCATTTGCTCAGAGCTGTGCTCCAATTCTTTTCTATATTCCTTTCCATATCTTAATGTTGTGACTGTAGACGAATAAATAAACAAACAATGTAGTGGAAGTTTTATATATATATATATATATATTTCTTTATATATAGAGAGAGACCATTAGAACCTGCACCGATGTTGTCCATTTTCCATTGTAAGAAAGCAGTTCTAAAATTGTGTAGACCATTCTATTACATCTGAAATCTTTGAACTCATATAATCAGGAAATTTTAAATGAACAAATGACAAATTAAAGTAACTAGAACTGACTTAATTGTAACTTAGGGAAGCAGTCTGCTTGGACCCTCCAAACATGGTAGAAATCCTTGAATGTACTATTAGATAGATTTCTGCTCTGCATTGCTTACTCAGTTTCCTGTTGCCGCTATTTTCTTCTCATCTCCTGTATATTTAATATCCTTTGTGGTTTAAAAGTTGCTTTTACAAATATTTGCAGCCTTTGATGTTTTGTACTTGACAGATTAATAATCTCGAAGTGTTTATTGGCCTCCTATCTCTTTAAAAGATCTCATGAAATGAAATTTCATACACACTACATATTATAGACTTGAGAATGTAGAAAAGTAAGTACCATAGGAGGATCTGGTTTGCATTAATTCTCTTAAAATCCAGGAACCAGGTAGTTATAAGTTTTTTCTGTTTTCTGGCTTTTTCTCTTTTTTTTTCTTCCTACCCAAAGAGAATGAGTTAAGTGTGGAAAATTCTGTGCTTTCACTTGACATTGCAAGACAGACTATTTGCATACCTCTGTTTCTCCCTGTGGAAATCACCATGGGTCTTAGTTTGGGATGTAATTGTCCAGCTGGGAATTCCCAGGGAGATATTGCCACTAGTGTGATGCTCTGAGCTTTGCTGTACCTATTTTCATTTGGGACCATGTTCAGTGCTGAAACTGGGAAAGTCAATGAATGCTCTGACATAAAAATCTTGCCAAGTGAGTGTTGTCAAATGGTATACTGACCTCAGTATGGTAGTGTAGACATGAAATACAAGCTCTTAGACAAGTTTTTGAGGTATCACAGTGAGAAGCATGCTATGCCAGTTAGAGTGTGTGATACAATGCTGCCCTTTGGTGTGACATACCACATACTGGTCTAATGCTGGCTAAGCTGGCTCTGAAGTCACAGCATGCTGCCTGGGCTATTCACTGTCTACCATGTAAGTTTACACTTTGGAAATACAAGCAGAAAGTGAGAGGGCAGAAAGCTTTTAGCTAAGGACAGGTAACAGAAGACATTTTTAATGCAGGCGGATTATGCGTTAACCTATTGGGTGTAGCTCTGCTTGCTCTTCAGCAACATGACAGCAACAAAAGATTTTATTGTATAGTAGACAAGCACAATGCAACTTCTGCAAAGTCAGGCAAATTCTTCTCATTTCTTGTAAGAAGGAGGCAAGCCACGCAAGGGATATACCTCTGCTTATGTTGATATTTTCAAACATACAAAACCAAAACACAAACAAGGTATTACTGCAAAGCCCAGCCCAGGAAAAATATGGCACCAATCACAGCGCTTCATAGAACTTCATTTTCTGTCATCTGCTACCAGTTTATAGTCTTTTCCTTTGAAATGCAAACAACACACTTTTTTCTTTTTTTTTTTCTTTTTTTTTTGTGAAAATAGGAACAATACCGACAATTAAAATATTGTCTGACTTCAGTGAGTGCTGCTAGAAGCCTCAGTGCCAGTTCTGGTACTAATTTAATCTGGAAGCCAAAAGGTTTAAGAAAGATGTGAAGACAGTCCTCAAATATGTAAAAAGATTTCTGCAAGTAGAGAAAGAACAAATTTTTCTCCAGAGCTACTGAGGAAAGGACAAAAATGATGGATTTAAGTTGCAACAGAGAGGATTATAAAGTGCTCACAGGGCTGTGGAACCATCACTGCAGCAGGTGCTCACAACCACCACCAACAGATGTTTCCCAGGAACATCAGGGCAGAACAGCTTCCCCTTAGAGTGGGAGTTGGGACTCACCAAAGACACCTTCCTATTCTTTGCTTTGATTTCATTTGGTAGGTGTGAAGCAGAGAGACTGAATTCAGTTGCAAACATTTTTTTGAAGCATATGCACATCTAAGAATCTTACTATTCATAGATAGTGGTAAAGAGTTAGCAACAATAACAAAGTTTGCCTTGAGATGTCAGTTCTAAACCAAGTGTTAAATTGTATATTGAAGCTTTATTTAGGACACTATTTAAGCAATATTTTCTTTTATAATGCTAATAGTATTGAAAAGGTTTATTTTTATTTTAGTTCAAAACAGCACTCTGAAAACTCAGCGACCCTAAAGAGTTCCTTCATTGTGATTGAATATAGCATCCAACTTAGTGAATAAAGTCCATTTGCATTATTATGAGAGAATTTTGAAAATACACCCCAGAATTTCTGCTTCTAATCAACCTCTTGCATACTCCACTGTTTGACATGCAGTTAGATTTTTACACTGACAGTACATATATACCAGTACAATAAACCTATTGCTTTGAGCATGAACTGAGATTCTGTGTATTCCTCTCTCTCTTTGTTTTACTATCAAACAGCTACAGCTGTTAAATCGGTTGTATAATATCAGTGCATACGATGGTGCTAAAGATGAGGGAAACAAGGGCAAGGATGCATCTGCATAGTAAGGTAGTTAGGAGCATCTCTAAGTTTAGGATGGATGTATCCTTGCTGGAGCAGTAATAGTCCAAGCGGGAGCCTTGCTCAGCTGCTGGACTGGAGCCAGATTGTTTGTTCTGACAAAAGCCACAGTGTGAACCACTGAGAGGGCCATGTAGCTGGTGGAGCCATATTGTAAGACTCAATCCTGAGCTAGCATAACAATACAGATATATGCATGCATTTCACTATTTAGGAAGATTTCTGTGACTGCTAAACCTCTGTCACTATCCATCTTGTGAGGCAGTATTTGAAATAATTCCATTTAGACAGCATCCTCAAAGATCAACTTTTAACAAAACCCAGAGGTATTTATATTAAAGAACATAGCAAAGGCCCTTAACAGTAATAGGTAGAGGTTTGGATAGCAAAAGCATATAATTTCGTGCTGGAACATCATCTGTGTGGTTGCTAATTTGGAGCAAAAGATCATTACAGTATCTGATTTAGGAAACATAGAGTTATGGTATTATGACTTGACTTTTATCCTGAAAATGTTTTGTAGCTTGTAAAAGAAAGTGTTCATTTAGGATAACATCTGTTTAGGAAGATATAGAAAAAAAAATCCACTGTTATCATAATGTTATACACATGAATCAAATTAAGCATATACTTAAGATTTTTCTCAATCAGGACTCACAGCCTTTTGACTTTTGTAAAGCGATGTAAACATGTAAAGGAAGAAAAAAAAGAATAGGTACTCCAAAAAAGCATCTGTTAACATTTATACTGAATAATGATGTACTCCAATTAGGTTCATTAAGCCTTGATATAACTGAAGTCAAGGTAGCATTACCCTGGAGTGAATTTGGCTTGACTGACCTAAACAAAAAGCTTCTGTGTATGTGATTCACAACTATCATCTCACTGCATAAATGTCTTTCTTTTTCTTAGAGACAAATAAGTCTTTTGATCACATTTATAGCCTCTTGTTTTGTAGACTTTATCTATTACAGTTCTTCAATAAGGCAAAATTCATTTATTTTAATGAACTGTTATTTCAATAATTCATTTTGGTTTATGTATTTATGTATATTTATGGTAATTTTTTATAGATTTACCCTACATTGCATGGAATCTCCCATATATGTCCTTCGTCATGTTATGTGTTAAGTGCATTAAATACTATAAAGGTGCGACAAGAGAGTACCAATGCACTAGGATGGGAGAAGAAAAAAAGGTGATAGTAGAAATGATTACATTTCAGGAAAGTATGCAGTTACAAGACTACAGTACACCATGCTTCATAAGAATGAAAAAAACTTATATTGCAATAATGTGGAGTTTCTTAGATCATAAATTAAAAGATTTTGTTCAGTCTAAGCTCACACTAAGCAGTATTAAGTTATGCTCCATGTGTCACTGTTTACCAATTTCATAGAAATCATACAATTCAAGACATCTGTCAAGGTCTTGTAGATATTTATTATTACTATTATTTAGTGGAACAATATTTTTCCATTTATCATTCAATTGGTTGCATCAATTGTCTTGTCTAGATGTGAATGCAAAACTGCATTCTAATTTCTCCAAACCGAGGATTGATAGCTCCATAATTTACCCTATGCATGCCCAGATTTCCCTGTATATGACCTCTTTGAAGGCTTTGAATCTTTGCCTAGGATTTGTGCATCTCCAATAGCTTGACTGCTTTGAACAGGCTGCATAGATGTCAAACTCTGGATGTGTCCACAACATTTGTGCAGACCACCAAAGAAGCACGTATACACAAAGTTCAGGATGTATTAGCCTTACAGCACACGTGCTGAAATGATGGTCTGTGCATGTACTCAAAGTCTCCTAGGCTCTAGATGCTTTTGACTTAATTGAACAAGTGCTATAAGCCTGACTTTTCTCAGAAACAGGTTATCTGTATTTCATGTGTGCAATTGTATTGAGGTATCCCAGATGCATGAATTTCCCCACGTTTGTGGACAGAAATCTTGGACAGAAATATGAGAATCCTGCCCTTTAGTACAAGCAGCACTAGGGAAAGAGGAAATGAGTATGATACTATTAGCATGCAGTATATTTACACTAAATTGGCTGTTGTAATCTTGGTTGATGTCATTATTCTTGTACTATCTGGGCACTACTTCATGCATTAAAAGGTTATTTTAATTCTGCAAGTTATATCAACTTGCTTTCCCCCCCCCCCCCCCCCCCCCCCCCCCCACCTTGTTTCATGCCTTTTCCCCACTTACCAGCTGTGAGATGTGTTGCAGTTTGATTGTCAGGTCAGTCCCAGCTTTCCACTCTTCTAAAGTAAGAGATTATTGAATGTATGTCTTCTTTTCACCTTCTAGGTGACAGGCTACTGGCACTATGCAAGGTGAAAGACAGCACAAATAGGAAATATGATTTGTACTTCCTTATTAATACTGTATTTCTGCTATCATTTGTCACCTCCTTTGTTACTATAAGTGCTGTGCAGAACCTCATTAGTGGTCATGCTTTCTGGTTTCTGTTCTCTGTTTTAAATCTGTTTCTCATTTCCTGGCTGTTAGTTTTTGCTAGAGGGTTGTTTTAATTTATGGTATTGTCATTCTGACTCCTATTTGTGGTGTGAGATGACAGTCTGTGTGTATTTCTAAGAGTTCTTGTAGCTTTTCACATTCATGTAATTCTTTCTTTCAAGGACTCCCAAGTTTATGTTTTTTTGCATAATGTCATTGTTGTTTGGATAAAAATTATTCCACTTTTAAGCATCAGTAAAGATGATTGTCATCTGATTTAGAGTATTTTGAGGTTTACATGGAATTTTTTGACACTGGGCTTTTTCCATGCCAGCAAATGAGCAATTAAGCAGCTGCACAGACGTTATTGAGAATCTTTCAAGAACATTTCATTGCAATCTATAGTGCAGTGCTTTTGCAGAGAAAGATCAGAACATTTAGGTCCAGATGGGACAAAAGAAATCAATGGCTGGTGGGAGCTCCTCTGTGTGGTGTCAAGAAATAGAGCATATGCTACAAAGTAAGAGAAATTATTTAGAAAAAAAAAATGGCCCATATCTTCTTTTCTGTTTCTTGGAATTATAATTGAGTAGCAGCTGTCTTCTATTTAAAAAGGAGAACTGTATTTGAGGGCTGCCAATCTCTAATATTAAAGAAATCATAAATTCCTCTTCCCAAGCACTAAAATGACTTGGAGTCATGAGGTTTTATGAAACATTGTGAGAGGGAAGTATTGCTTATTTGGCTTCTCTGCCTTTGGGACTTATATTCACATGATCACATTTTATTCCACAACCACATGGGATGAATATATACTCCAGTTTAATGATGTGAAGTTTTAAATGAGTTTCAAAAGCTCTGAATTCAAGAAAGGTCAAGTATTTCTAAGATTTCAGTGATTTGGTGAGTCTGAGGTCTCTGTAATTGTTTTTTTTTTCTTCTCTTCATGAGTTTAATAAAATCATGTTTCTGTCCTGGTTTTGGAGAGTGTAATTGATGAACTTAGTATTTTCTGGCACATGTCCACTTTTCTTGACTGTTTCCTTACACAACAAAAAGCCTTTCAGGACTTACATCCCAGATATATTTCCAAAGAGCATCTCAAATCCAGGTAAAATCCAAAACTTGTCTCACAGAATGCTTGGAGTTGAAAGAGACCTCTAGAGATCATCTAATCCAACCCTTCAGCTAAAGTAGGTTCACCTAGATCAGGTCACACAAGAGTGTGTCCAGGTGGGTTTGGAAACCTCCAGAGAAGGAGATTCCACAACCTCTCTGAGCAACCTGTTGCCAGGGCCCCCTCACCCTCACAGGAAAAAAGTTTCTCCTCATGTTCAAATGGAACTTCCTGTGTTCCAACTTGCGCTCATGACCACTTGTCCTGTCACTAGACAGTACAAATAAATATTCACTCCATCCTATCAACACCCATTCTTTAGGTATTTATAAGCATTGATAAGGTCCCCCTCAGTCTTCTCTTTCCCAGACTAAAGAGGCTTCTCAAGCTTTCATAATTAGAGAGATTTTCCAGTCCCAGATCATCTGAGTACCCCTTCACTGGACTGTCTCCAGAAGTTCCCTGTCCATCTTGAACTGGGAAACCCAAAACTGTACACAAGACTCCAGATGTGGCTTTACCAGGGCAGAGTAGAGGGGCAGGTTCTCTCAACCTGCTGGCCATACATAGTCTGAAGAGATGTAGATTAGTAGTAGAAGTATTTTTAAAGATTGATGGCTGAAATCTTGCAACAATGTACATGTCTAGGTAAGGTTAATATAACTTTAGCTTTGATGATGTTCATAAGTGTTCAAACAAGGTAATGCTGTGTTTGATGATTGCTTCTGAATATCAGACTATTTTCACTTGGGCTTTAACACCAAGCACTCTTGCTGAGAAATATGTCTTCATGTCATTGCTCCAGGAAATAAATAGGTTTTTAGGTGTCAGCTTGGCCTGGTAAGCATGAATAAGAGAATCTTGTATTAGTTTTGAAAGTGATAAAATCTTAACTTTTGTTTTTGTATTCTTATTAAATATTTCCTCTATGTTGATTTTTTTTTCCTAATTTTTTCTCAGGGCCAGTACCTTCCAACTCAAAGAACTAATTCACTGCTTATCTGTTTTGTTTTGATATCCTGTTCCTTTTACTCGAGTCTAAAATCTGAGTAAAATATTGTTGTCCTTTATCCTGCCTGAGGCCCACAAAGGACCAGGAGGAACACAGCAGGTGTCTGCTACTCCCTCCTTGTTTCAGGGCAGAAACTTGAACCCAGCAGTCAAAAGTTATCAACAGGGACACAGAAGGGGTGTAGTCTAATTCTCTTCATAGTATTTGTAGTGTAAATGATGGAAAAATACATGTGGGAGGAAATGTGTTCCTATTCATTGTGCTCTTCTCCATTCCAGAGTACTTATTTTGGATAAAACCCAGTGCAGGCTTAAGCTGTGCATGACAAATGCAGATGAATTCTCCAGGGAGATGAGTTGTTGAGATTTAGCAGGTAGTTTTCCAGACACTAATGGCTTGTCCCAGATATGGTGGATATGAAGAGGGCAAAGACATACTATTCCCCTAACACCTTCTAAGCTCATGTTCCAAAACATGGAACCTGTCAGAGCCACTAAGGAAAATACTTCCATAAATTTTAACATAAGGAAAATGAAATTGTACAACCACAAATCTCAGAAAAGGATTTTTTTTTTCATGTGTGGTCTTGTGTTTCGAGACTCCATAGAGTTTGCTATAACTCCGTAGAGTTTGGTCTCAAACTCCATAGAGTTTGCTCCCCTATGTTTTCCAGAAAACATACAAATTAGTAAAAATCTTAAGACAACGCCAACATGAAAAATACCATCCTGATTGCTTAAAGAGTGATAGATAAAAGCAACTGAAAAACAGCCTATGTAACAAACAATGTCTGATTTCCTTGGCATTGGAAAAAACTCTTCACTCTATAACTATACAACTATGTGTTTTTCAGTTTTGTTCCATCTGTTAATATTCTGAGTGAAATCATGGTGTCCCTGATACCAGTCAAAGTTTAATATTGAAGCAAGATTACATTCTCTATTGAGACAGGTTATTACTTCATACCTAAATGTTGATTATAGAAACCGATGTGACTAATTAAAAATTCTACTTAGTGTCAGAGGTAGCTAAGGAGGCAGTCATAGCCAAACAGTGAACACTAACAGTTGTCAACTTCTTAGAGTAAAAAATCTAAATAATTTAGATGAAATAAGCCTAGGCTGTGTTGACAGATCGTTGTAGCTAGGCAGCTGCTCTAACAAATCCAGACAAGTTCAATTTTGTTAACAAACAATTTTACATCAAAGAAATTTGCAAAATGTTGAGAATTCAACCTTCTTTTGATTTCAGTGGTTGCTGACTTTTGGGTATCTTACACACTCACACCAACGCAATTCTGTTAAGTAATCCTTTATTTGCATTAATTGATAGTTTCATAAATAAGGATGAGACAGAGCAAGATTTGAAATTATGAAACCCATGAGAATACAGGTGTAAAGGCATAAACTTCTTTAATTAAAAAGGGGAGGAAAATAGGGACTCTACTGCTAACACTCTTCTGACTTGCACAGCTAAGAAAATTTACTGCATCTGATGGCAAGCCATAGTGAAAGCTGCTAATCAGGAATCTTGGAAATCCTCAATGTTGGAGTCATCTGTGGAGTCACTTGAACAGCCTGACAGCAGGAGCTCAGGCACAGAAAAGGAAGATTTACTCCAGAAGTCACAAAATGATTCTCAGGGAATAAGAGAGTTACTGACCAAAGAAAATGTTCAGTTCATATATGCTCTTCAGAGGGTTGTTTCTCCTCCTGGCTGGAAATGTTTTATTGCAGGTATCTGGCAATTCTGGTATAATGACAGTGATACAGTGCTGAAGCAAAAAAACATTAAAAGGATGACAAACTAAAAAACTTGAGAGGGCTGTGAGTTAAAAAGTAGTTAGAATGAAAGAAACCCAAGAAAGATGATTTTCATAGTACATTAAAAATTTTTATATTAAACTGTCAGTAAGAGAATTCAGATTCAGATTCATTTCTGCTGTGGGTATTCTCAAGGAACAGAATCTGACCTTTTTTTTTTTTTTTTTTTTTTTTTGAACTACTGAGCATTTTGCTTCTCCTGCTGATTTGAAATAGAAGCCTTGGGGACTCCATGCTGCTAAGAATGAAGCCTACAATCATTAGCTGAAGGACCCGATCATAAAAGGGGCTCTTATCTAAGTGTTAGGGCCTCTTTGCATGAGGCTTTTCTTGGAGAAGAAAGAAAATAGATGAGAAAAGAGACAGCCCAGATGCTATTTTTTTTACTACTTCATCAGTCTCTGGCCAGACCTGGTGGTTCCCATGACCATCTTTCTGATCACTTCTTTCCAGTCTTTCTCTTTCTATATTCTCCAGCTGAGACACATTGTGCATCTCTCCCTTCTTGTTCTCTTCCTTTATTCCCTGTCTTTATTGTCACTGTATTTTTCCATGCATTTCACTTACCACCTCTCTGATAAGTATTCTACTGCCTCTCTGCCAAGAATAGGAAAACACTTAACAGAACCCAACATTCCCTGGGAACTACAATTTTATTTGCTATCATTGCAATTTTAACTGTTCTAGACATGAGGATGGGGACAAACCTTGTATCTATCATGTTAACATGGGTTACAGGCCTGCTGGAGAGTCACATCTACTGCTAGATGTTTACATGCTGCCTAGCATAAAGGCAGTTACACACATGATATCACAGCAACCACAATTAATACCATGATGAATCAGTTGACCATAATTTTTTGGCTTCTGTAGTTTGCAAAGACAAGCACATTCAAAATTCACAAAATGAGTCCTTAAATTGATCTGTGATTACTTTGAATTTGTAATTTCTTTCTAAGACAGGAAGTTTTAAATAATCCATTTAGTCATCCTTGTTACATATTAATTCACTAGTTAGACTCTAGGCAGACTACCATGTTAGGGTCATTTTAACTACTGTTCTCATTAACGATTATTATATCTGCTCCTGGAGTGCATGCAAATAAAGGGTAGCATGAATTTGTCAGAATTATCTTGACTTCATTCCATTTGTCAGGCATAACAGGTTTGTTATAGTTCATTGTTTTGGGAAAGCTATTCTCTACTTGTCTCTAATTTCATTTTGCATGCAGGGCTGCTGGTTTCTGCACTATAGTCCATGCTTCCCAAGAGAGTTCTGTTTGTTCATGAAATTGTCTCTGATGATAACACCATACTTCAGGGTCTGCGTGTATATTGCTTTGTGTCGTTGGATGCTAACCATGCATGTACTCTAGATTTTATCCCTTTAAGAAAACAGTATTATTTATTATGACAATAAGTAGTCTAAAAGTCACCATGGAAGTAGGGGGACAGAAAACATTTTCTCTTCAGATGATGCCAGCCAGCACAGAAAACACAGTTGGTATAGAAGTAAGCAAATCTCAATGGATTTTTTAATTCCTTCTTACATAAATACATAATAAAGAGAAATGTTCATTAGGGCAACACAGCTGTTCCTTATAACTACATAAAAATACTGATAATCATTAAATATGATCATGCGGTTTATTGTACACATGGAAATTTGTAGCTGGCTTAGTGATTAGAAGGCTATAGGAAGGCTAGTGGTAGCACAGTGGCACTTGGCCTCTGATGTAAGCTTGTGTGCTTCCTCCTCCTCCTCTTCTTCACTGTTGGATTCATGGAATAGAAGGAAAACATTGGATTTTACCCTGCTTATAGTGTTACTCCTTCCTGCTCTCCATCTCTTGATGAAAAATTATAAATTAACACTAAGACAAAGAGGTCAATATGGTGTTAGACATTTCAATACACCTGACTTCTCCATGACAAAACTCAAATATTATATCTTCCTTTCAGGCTTTTGCAAATAGTAGTTTTACTGATGTTATTCCTGGTTTGTTTATACAAACAGAATGTTAAATTCTTCCATATAATTGTCATGCAACACTGGGAAAGAGAAGTAAAATACAATCCAACGGCATTTGATAGAATAAGGGAACAGGATGAAATTTTGAGGAAAGACAGCAAAGCAGTGGGAAAAGCAGCAACAAAAGCAAGTAAATACATGTCTGCTGTTTGAGTATTTAATTAATTGCTTTGAGACAGAGGTTTTCTGCTGCCTGGACAAGCACTGTACCTGAGTGCAACAGGGGAAGAGAGAGCCTTCCCTTTATCTGCAGTCTGTTCAGGAAATCAGACCCTGTCAGGGCTCTTCCGGTGCACTCTAGGAACATATCTAGAAGGATTTTTTCATATAAGATTATTTTAAAATTCTACTGTATGGCTTGATAATTTTTTATGTAAATTACGTAGCAAGTGACTCACAGCTGTTATTGCTAAAATTAAGAGATCCAAATGAGTTTCTTCATTTTGCTTTGAGATATCCAAGTTTTAAAGCAATCAATGTTTTATAAGTTCGTAATAGACCAGGTCAAAACAGCTTCATATGCTCAACACAATCTAAGTGTTTCTATTGCAGTCTTCCATTAAGCTTGTGTTTTCCTACTGCTTTCACCTTCACAGTGTCACATATTGAGAGTATTTTCCAGAAGTACAATTATTTCCTTCTGAAATGCAATATGTTTGAAAGCTATGTCACCCAATCTGAAAATGTCTACACAAGAAATTCCATTTTAAAAAAAAAAATAGTAGTCAAAGTTTGTTGTTATTCGGTTTAAAGTTTTGAAAAGTCTTATTAGCAATAACATAAGTAGTCTTACAGAGACTCACTTTCAGACTTATAGAATGCTAGATGGAAACCTGGTGGTGTTTTTTTCTTTGATTTTTTTTTATGTAGAGAGTGTGGAATGTTTCATTTAAAAAATTAAGCAAAAATCAGGTATGCCATGTTGCCTCTTTCTTAAGAAACTTCAATAGTTCACGCACACATTTTGGCTTGACTGATAATGTGTTTAAAGGAACAGTTTAAAAAATCTGAAGAATTGATATTCAGCTTTTAGTGAAATCCAATATTATTTACTTATTTGCCTTTGAAAAGTCTTCTTCTCTTAATTCTATGGTTTCAATGACAAATATTAATTATTTTCCCTGGGAGGAAAGGCAATAACACAAATATAAACACTGTGTGAAAAGTTTTCCTAACAAAATTACTGCCAGTTAATCTCTTAAGAAAAGAATGTACTGGACAACTCATCATACCACCTCGAGCTATGTCTGAAAGGGCAAGCAGTACAAGAGCAGCTTGTTCTGAAGACCTAACACAAACACAACACCATTTAGTAAAGGGAAGAGGTTTTTAACTAGTCTGAGCCCATTTGTAGTTGCATACACTAGAGGCGTACCTGGAAGGCAGTTTCCAGCTGTGCTTCATCAGATTTCACTGTCTGTGGCTGCTCCACATAGTCAAGAGGGCATCTACTCAAAGACCTTCCTGACATTGTGCTAATGTGGAGTAATTTCTTCCTTTTCTGTTTCAATTTTAAAACATTCCTAGGAGTCTAGACTTGAGTCTAAGTTTTAGATAGGTAAAATTAGGTGTTAAATGAATCTCGGAAGTATGGAAGCTGTTCTCAAACATCATTGATTCTGAAGAAGTTTATCTTCTCTGCAGGTATGTCTTTAATCTAAAAAGTAGACATTGTTTCAGAAATAGTAATTTGTCCCTCTCAGTCTGAAAACAAGTGGGAAAATTACTCTGCCATTAAAAAAAAAATCATAAAATGAATCATTTTTCACTTGCATTAATGATAAAATCATAGTATCACAGAAATGTAGGGGTTGCAAAGGACCTCTAGAGATTATCTAGTCCAACCCCCCTCCTAAAGCAGGTACGTATAGATCAAGTACTAATCATCAGGTTCTGCTGGTACATGTAATTTGTGACTCAGATTTTTTAAAATTATCTTGTAGACTATCACATTTCATGAAAGACTCTTCACTGCAAGGATTACCGGACACTGTTTTCCCCATAGCCTATCCCCTCTTACTAAGGAAACTTCATTGGGAATGTGTTCCCACTTGAGCAAAGTACTTTGCATCAGTAATAGTGCTGTTTCTTTGAACCTGTTAGTGACTTTGTGACAGCTTTGTAGTATTTACTGTTGTTTGTATAAGAAGGCTACACATTGAGCATATGGTTCAAGTATTTTTTCAATGTAATGTAGAAGCAGAAGATGTGAGCCATCTCCCTTGCAATCACCTGCATCAATGTCTCCACAAAATTCCAAAAAGAGTTTTGTAGGCAAGCAGAGCAATCTATAAGCCAACTCCAAAAGCATTAGTCAGTGATGACACTTCCTGTCTCCTTTTCTTTAATTCTTATCATGACTTTCAAGGGAATCATGGGATTTTTACATCTTTAAAATTCTATGACTTTACATTTGTAAATGAACATGTGAAGGGCTACCAAATGAATAGCAAAGAGAAAATCCAGCAGGAAAATCTGCCCAAAATGTTGACTGAGGCCAGCAACAAGCAGCAAAGTTGAACTCTGTCCTAAGGTGTGGGGATCAGTTCCAGAGAAGAGGAGCAGAGCATCTGATTCTTGCTGAGGACACAATTCCTAGAAGAAGCCTTGGTGAAGTTTTCATCCTTTCTTAGTTTAAAAATAAATATATACCACACAATAACTGGTGAACAAGACTCAGTGTTCAAAGTTCAGCTTTTACTATGTATATCTGCAGATTTTAAGACATGAATACTAACTGGCTCACATCTAATTCCAGGATTTTCTCCATAGTTGTGGTCATACCATCTATCCCTCACCCAAGTTTGAACCATGGATTCCTTGCCAAGTTAATTCCTGAGCAGAGCTTTACCCACTCATTTTACAAAGGTAATACTAACATAGTGTCCTATCCTGTCTGGGTGTTCTTATCTGTAGAATTTTTATTTTCTTACTTATAGAATTTAGCTTTTCTTCTTTTGTGCAAAAACTAGCAAGATTGTTTTTATTGCATAATTCTCATTGTGACTTTTTTATTTTAGTGTATTTGCCCACTGAATATGAGACATAATATTTATTTTTGCTAAAATTATGAAAACTTTAGTAACTGGTGAGCTGACATAGTTATACTAAAGGTTTGTATGGCACTTCTTTCTTCTAAGAAATCATAGTCTAAATGGTGAAAGTGCTCTATAACTTGTTTTGTACAGAACATAGATTTTACTTCACCTTCTTCATTCCTTTTCTCTTCTTCCAAGTTCAACAAAAATTTTCAATGCATCCAAAATAGAAAAGCTTCTGAAGCCAAGAAGTACACTTCATGCAAAAAGCAAAACAAAATTGTGAAGGAAAAAGTTCTAAAAATGACCTTGCCCACTATTGAAGTTTCTTGAGTGAAGGCACATTTTAAGCATTTAAAGTAAATCTGAGATCCTAAATCCTGAACTGTAAAAGTTCTGTATTTGTTAGAATACTCTGAGTATTTTTTACAATATTCTGTGTTGTACAGAGTGTACTATTTGTTAAAATAGATACAGAGAAATGCAGGGAAAAAATCAAAAAATCAAAAACCTGTAGGATCATATACACAAGTAAAAAAAATCATGAAAGTGTTCTGCAGAATTATGATATAAATCTTTTCTTTCATTTCATACCAGCCCACATAGTCTAACAGTTCATTTTCCTCTCTGGCTTTCATATTCACAGAATCACGGAATCTCAAGGGGTGGAGGGGACCTCGAAAGATCATCTAGTCCAACCTCCTTGCCGGAGTAGGATCACCTGGTGTAGGTCACACATAAACTTATCCAGGGGGGTTTTGAATGTCTCCAGAGAAAGAGACTCAACAACCCATCTGGACAGCCTGTTCCAGTGCTCCATCACCATCACAGTGAGGAAATTCAGACACAATTAATTTCGTGTTAAAAGAGATGTATGTGATATTTCTAGACCAAACCAAGATTTTATCCCCACCTCTTTTTCTCATGTTTAACTTTCTTAAGCCTTGCTATATGCACTGAAATCATGCATATAAAGCCTTAGTTTTCCCTAAAAGTCTCTAATTAAAAAAAAAAGGGTTTGTAAGTTCTAAAAGAGTAAAAATGAGTTCAATTTGCACCTGTAACTGAAACCTAGCTGATTCATTATTTCAGTTGTGAGGATTGTAGTAAAGTCTATATCCTCTGAATTTGTACGTCAAGTTGCATTGAAGTCAATTTTGTGCATGTTATACTTGCTGACTACAAGTACCTATAACTTTAGATATAGTGATCATGATTACATCAAACACAAAACATTGTCTGTTTTCAATCTCCAGCTGACATTCACCCAAAATATTTTAAAATTCATTTTCAGGAACATTGGGGTTTTTCAGATCAGAAATGTTAAAAAGCAAGGAACTGGTACCCACCCTCAAAGACAAGTATGCCAAGAGAAGTCTGTTTGATAGAAACAGTTTAGATGTAGTCTGTGAGGAGAAAAGTCCTGTCTAAGTGCCTTTAGCTTGATAAATGAAGAGGAAACATCTATATCTGCAATAGGAGATTGTAGAAGGTAGCGTGGCCTTGTTCTCTTTAGAAAAAGGGCAGAGCTAAGATACTCCCAAGGCAGCTTCCTGTGTGAAAATCCTTTCAATTTCTTTCCTCTCTTGGATTACCCTTTACGAGAATTTGGTTTATTTTTGCAGGTACATCCCTAATCAAAGGTAAAATCTTTGAGACAAATCAATTTGTCTTGTTTTGCATAAGCTGGAAGTTATAAGTAAATCAGAAATTTTGACAAAAAAAAACTTTTTCACTCTTAAAGAGTCAACTCTTTCTCACAGTTCAAGTTTTTTTTCTAGTTTTTTGGTAAAGCCCCTGTCCTTGTTCAAACACTCTTTGGAACTTTGAAATGTGTTTCTTTTTCAGAAAATGAATGTCCATGAATCAGGATTAACTTATATTTAGTGAGCTCTGAAATCTTCTTTGGTGGTAGCCAACATTCTTCATATTTGAATATTCCAATGTTGCACAATGCAGACTTGCTTTCTGGAACACTTCTCCGTCACTAATACTTCTGCCACTGAATATGCAGGTTTATCAAAGCTATAGGTTTCTCAAAATCTTTGCTTTCTTGCTTCTTGGAAAGACTCTGATGTCAAAATCACTGCACCAGCCTGAACAGTGTGAGCTTCAGTGCACTGTCTGACAGATCTGGACCTCTTAATTATGCAAATAGTCCATGCTACTGGAAGATGGACAGTTAGATAAAAACTTGTAGATCTTATGTGGACACAAGAAAATTTTGTAGAACTGATATATACAACATGATTTATGAGGAAAAAAGAAATGTTTGATCCCAGCGGAGACAAGAGAGAAATTTTTAAAGTCAATATGCACCCTTTAATCTCCTTTGAACCATCAAACTTAGTAATGTATCTGAATGTTAATGTGGAACAATAGGATAAATTGCCTAACTATGTCCTTGCTGCGATTATTTTTAGATTAAAGAGAGATGGTTTGAATTACAGACACTGGATCTAGAATGCACTTTATTAAGCAAAAATGATGGGTTTTCTAGCCAGGATTTTGGTTTGGACTGTTATAATGAGAGACCATTTGTGAATGCCATTATTAAGTTCATGCTTTATTTTCCCAGACACTGAAGAAGCTGTATTTGGGGCCAAAAACCACTCAGTGTCCTGGAGCAGTTGCTGCCATGGACTTAGGTTTGCTTTCAGTCATTATTCAGGGAGTCTCAGGAGAG
The DNA here is from genome assembly GCA_013401255.1 of Urocolius indicus. Lineage (NCBI taxonomy): Eukaryota > Metazoa > Chordata > Aves > Coliiformes > Coliidae > Urocolius > Urocolius indicus. The sequence continues at coordinate 6,485 of WBNH01001707.1, read as the reverse complement.
GTCAGTAGCACTTGGGAGTCCCAAAGCAAGCATCAGTGGGCAATGTGTTGCTCTGCTCCAGATGCTTCAATGAGCTGAGAGGCTTCACCTACTCTTATACAGGGAACAGGATATTCCTTGGGAAAAGGTAGGGATATGAAAGTCAGCAGATCTTTGTTCCTCAGGTTTCTGTGGTGTGACAAATACTTTGCATGGCACATAGTGCATGCAGACCTGGCAAGGTTCAGTGCAACAGCACAATTCAGGTGCAAGAAGCTTTGAGGGATGAGAGTAAAAAAATATGACTTGGAGATTGTTGAGCAAAAATCAGCTTTGAAGGATTATCCTCAGTTTTCAGAAGCAGAAGATACTTCAGAAGAAATGACAAAATATACTGCTGGAAAAAATTACATAAACTTGAAACACAAAAGCTCATTTTAAAAAGCTTTCTCTATTTTCCAGAACAATTTGTATTAAAACAGCTCTTCTTTTAAGCTAAAAAAAAAAAAAAATAAAAGATATTTTTAACCTGTTTTTCAGTCTGTTATTTTCAGTCTCTTTTATTCTGGTGATCTCAGCAAATAGGTATTCATTGTGCTCCATCCAGATCTTTTTTATTCAGCTTTTCCTTATTACCCCCTCAGATTAACCAGCAGAACATAAAATACATACATACCCTGAACACTTCAGTACAGTTAATTCAAACTCTCCCATTGGCAAGTTGCACTAACCTAGCTGACAGTGCATTCAAATGAAGGAGAACTCACTCCTTTCTGCAGACCGTGCTGTGAAAACAGTCATTGATAACAGAAGACAGAAATCTCTTCAACCATTGCATCTACTTGCTGATAGCTGTGTGTCCCTGATCTCAGAGTCATGGAGAAAGAGTTAATGAGCATTATGGAGATAGCTTATGGTGAAGAAAGGACCACATGTTTGTTACTGTGAGAGTCTGGGAAGATTAATTTCCCAACTGCTAGAAGAGTTATTGCAGAACTCTTCAGTTTTTAGCTAGTCCCCAATGAAACTGAATTCCCCGTTCATCTGCCACACAGTGTTACAAGCCCAACCTGTACAATTCAGGGGATTTCTCTGGATGAGCTGCTAGGAGATTTCTCCCTTGTGAATCTGATTTTATTTGAGCTTTTATAATTGTCAGTGATTTGAATTCACTCCCCTACAGCTTCTTCTGTGAAGAACAATCAATACAACAAAATTATTCGTTTGTAGCACATTACTTGAGATTTATTCTTACTTACGCTTCTGCATGCTGTGGATGATTACAAGACAGTAAAATCTTTAAATGTAATGAAGCACTGGTATTTCATTTAAACTGGTTACATGGTAAAAATACAGGTTTTAAGGGCATTAATAACTCAGTTTGGTATATGACATTAAAAATAACTATATCACATTCTCTTCCTTTGGTTCATGATCCTCTCTGTTGCTAAGAAACCTTTCCTCAGGTGGCTTTGAACCTTCTCAGCATTTTCATCTGCAGCTTTACTACCTTGTTGAGCCATAGGATACTGCTGCTCTGTTGATGGAATTTATGTTCCTTACTCAAAGTAATGAAGCCAATTGTGCAGATGAGTAGATAATTCAATGGTCTTTCAAAGCATTATGCTTTCCTCTTTAATATTTCTTGTCTCATTTTTATAAGTGTATCATTTAAGGTACTATGTAGTGGAAAAATATTCACAAGACAGAGGCAGTCATGACATCCTTCTATGTGACCTAGACCTTCCCTTTTTGTGGCTTGGGCTTGTGCCATGAAGAAAGTTGTCTCTTCATATCCCCAACTGTGTGCCTTCCATTGAGCTATCTGTAGACTTCAAGCAGACAGTCTATTTCCTTACTGTGAGCCAAAATGTTTTCTGGGTTTTTTTCTTTCTCTTTTTCACACTTCAAATACATCATGTTTCAGGATAGATGCAGTGACAAAAGGAACAACCAGACTGGCAGAGGGAATGGTTTCTTTTAAATATCATTTCAAAGAATTTAAGTGCCACCCATTCATACTGCTAGGTGTTGATTGACAGTCTCAGAAATAGGTTATGCTAAACACTGCACTCAACTCCATATGGCATACCATATAAATGCAACTTATGCACACATAAATACATATACATTTAGGTGAATGTATAGTGTTTGTTTATTCAAAAAGCACATCAATTGAGTGTATAATGCTATAATTGCGTTAACCATTGCTTTTTATTAATTTCAACATCTGATAAACATCATAAAGTTCAGCACATATTGAACTAGAAATACCTCTGAGAGAATATTTATGAACTGTCAAGTCAGAGTTTGTTTTTCAAATTAGTGAACTTCAAATCAGTTCCAAAATAAAGCAGGCATGGAGGAAAAACTCTCCACTAGGAAAAATTAAGTCAGACAGGAACTGGATGACAATTTGAAAAGAAAATTAAATCTGACCATTATATTATGAAGTTACCTTATTAACTCTTTGTGCTCTGTGTTTTTCCTTCTCCATTATCCCAATAAAAGTTTTTTTCTCCAGCGCTTTATATTTTAGTATGTATGTATATTTATACTGCCATATGTTCACCTAGCCATATTTGCATATGAAGTTTAACACTTGTACATTTTGTATTTGTTAATATTAAGTCATACCCTCAGCAAGTGGAAAATGACATTGCTCCTTTGACTTCAACAGAGCTATGCCAGCTGATGATTTATTCTGTTGTTTCATTTCACCTGGGTTTTGAGTACTTCCAAAAAAATACCAAACTGTGAACATGTTTTTCAAAAATACAAACAAAGGAATCGATATCTTTCTTAAAAGAAAGATTTATTCCAATGTTATCCTTAATACTTTCTGCCTCTGCAAACTTCAATTTACGCAATTTTGCTGTGCAGCATAATAGTTTGAAAGGTTAAGGCAGTCTTTAAAATGTGTTTAGCTTGACGTATTACATTTTTTTTATTTTCAGAGAGCTAATGTCGATAAAGGAAAAAAAATAGTATAAAACAAAGTTAATTTGGATTTCCTGTGACATTACAGTGTTTGGTGAAAGTATCTATGACTTTAAAATTGAAAAACAGATAAATAATTTGGGATTGCTTTTATAGCTATATATAATTCTAGGAAAATGTCAAAATTTCATGAAAGCTAGCCATGAAAGTCTCACTGCCTTCACTTACAAAAAAATGTTGCTGTACATAATTCAGTATCTTCAAATTAAAAGATAGCTGAAGTTTTAAAATTGAGATTTTCTCTTAGGTGAATAGCTAAAGAATATTGTTCAAGGGGTGGAAAAGTCTCTTGAGTGGTTGACTGAGACAATGACTTCAGACATAGAAATTATATCTATCTGACACCAAACTTTGCAAGAGGTCTCTGGATATTCTGATTATTTGGAGACTCTTGTGGTTTGGCCCAGCCAGAAATGCAGCACCACAAAAGTCTTTCGCTTAGTTCTCCCATCCACNATGGGCTCTGCCACTTCTCTCTTCTCAGATGAGGACAACTCCTTGCATTCTTCCCCTGCTCCGATACAGGGTCTCTCCGCAGGTAAACAGTCCTTAACAAATTGCTCTGGTGTGGGTTGTTTCCAGTAGCTGTGGCTTCTGCCGATATAGGGTTCCTCACATGGGATGTGATCCTCAATGAACATCTCTGGCATTGGTTCTTCACCACAGTTGCAGCTTCTGCAGATACAGGGTCACTCCCTCAGGACATGGCCTCTTCTCGACATAAATTTAATGAACTTCTTCATACTTGATCCTTTCCCACAATTACAACTTCTGTGAATATAGGGTCCCTCATACAGGACACAGCCTCCTCTAGCCATAGTCATTGCCTCAATGTGGAATCTTTAATGCAGTGAGTCACTGCCACTGATGCAGGGCCTTTAATGAAGTGAAAACAAATCTCTGCTTCACTATTCCTCTTCGTAGAATGCAGGAGAATCTCTCCTGCGGCACACCTCCTACTCTTTTACTGACCTTGGAGTCTGCATGGTTGCTTCTATCTCTCTCCCATCTTCTTGCACCACCACCAGCTGGAAAAGAAGAAGGGACAGAAGAAAGAAGAAACGGGAAGGATGCTCCTCTTCCAACTTCTCAAAAAGTGATCCTGGAAGCATCTAATTGGTTCAGCCTCAGAAGTGGGTCTGGCTCAGAGCTGGGGAGAGTTTTGAGCAACTTCTTACAGGAACCATCTTTACAGTCCCTTCCCCCTTACCAGAAACAGCTTCACGTCAAACCAAGACAGAGCAACTTCCACCAAGAAAGTTAAATACAGATGAATGATGTCCCAATGTTTTTGAGAGGAAGGGAAAGAAAGATGGAAATAGAGCAGGATATGATTCAGTATTTTGTATTTTCTCCTCCAACCAAGCATTTTGATAGAGTGAACAGTTTTTCTGCCATATTTTATAAATGTTTTCTATTAAAAGAAAAATATTTAGCGAATGCTTTTTTTTTTTTTAGCAGGGAAAAAAATTTTTACCATACTTTCCAGTTTTTGCTTCTTTTTGCTGGAGTATGTGTTAATATTATGCTCTACTTGTTTATCTATTCACTGTTTCTCAATAGATTTGCTAAGACAAACACAGTTGAGTCAGGAAGACACATCAATAGATGACCTGGTCCAACACTCTGCTCAGACCAGAGTCAGACAGAGCAGGTTGCTCAGGGATACATCCAGTCAAATTTTTAATATCTCCTGGGATGGAGAATCCACAGTGTCTCTGGGCAATCTCAGCCAGTGTTTGATCACCCTTGTTCTGGGTCTGGCTGAGATGGAGTTGTTTTTCCACGTAGTAGCCCTCATAGTGCTGGGCTGTTTATTGCTGTCGATAGAAAAGGTGTTGATAACACAACCAGTGTTTCAGCTACTGCTGAGAAGTGCTCACACAGCATCAAGGCTGTCTCTCCAACACATTCCCCCCTCACATGCAATTATCAGTAGGCTAGGGTGAGCAAGATCTTGGGAGGGCACATAGCCAGGACAGCTGACCATATGATGAGACTGTCGTCAGAGAATGTAGGGAGGCAACTAGGAAAGCTAAAGCCTCATTAGAGTTGTACCTTTCAAGGGGGGTAAGGACTACAAGAAGGGCTTCTTCAAATACATTGTAGACAAAACTAACACTAGAGGCAACACAGGCCCATTGTTGAATGAGGCAAGTGCCCTGGTGACAAAGGATACAGTTACTGAATGCCTCCTTTGCCTCTGTCTGTACTGCTGGAGACTGTCCTCAGGAGCCCCAGACTCTAAAGGAAGTCATGATAAAGGAGTTTTGTTTAGTTGATGAGGTCTGGATTAAGGATCATTTGAGCAATCTGGATCTACATGAATCCATGGTCCTCTATGGGATGCACCCGCAGGTGCCGAGGGAGCTGGCTGAAGTCATTGCTAGAAAGCAAGATTGTAAGTGGGGCATATAAAAATAATGATAAAACTATTCAATGCAGAACAAAAAAAAATACCAGGGGTTTTGCAAGGAGATAGATCTGTGAATAACTTTTTTTTTCTTCCTTTTAATAGAGTTACTGACAAAAACAACAAGAAGTTCTGGAAAATCCTCATTAGATCATTCAGTCTGTTCCATGAACCTCTGCCAGTGCTTTTTCTACTATCTGGTCCAAATATGACTGCATATGATTCAAGCAATGGTTTTCCACCACTTCTCTTGAGAGATATTTCTACAGTCTAATAGATCTCATTAGTATGAAATTTTTATAAATGTTCCTTCAGTCTGTTTTAAACCATTAATTTTACTGAGATGCCACAGAGTCACAAGAACCAGCACATTTTTATTGCTATTTCTCCAGTTTTCAGTTATTTGCAGATGACCAGAGCATCCTCTTAATCTTCGCTGAGCTTAGGTAGCACAGCAGCATAAAGATCCTTTCTGGTTTTCATCATTCTTTAGAGTTTCTGCAGTCATTTTCATTGATGACTTTCATTGATACTCTAGTTCTTTTCCTTCCTATTTCTGTGCTTGTCTCATTTCACCTGAAAGAGACTAGTATCAGATTTCAATTACAGCAACAAGTATTTCTGATTAGCTAAGTCAACTTTTCTCTTTCTTACTGAAGAAGGCTGATAAGACACCTGTAATATGTTCTGAAAGACTGAGACAGGTTGGCATTTCCCTTGCAAAATGTTCTATGTTGTTGACAGAAATAAGGGCTCTTATTAAAAAGTCATTTCATATTTTACATTTCTTTATTTCACATTTCAAGTGTTTTTAATTATTTTCTGTTGCAGAAGACATTCAAACTATGAATAAAATCTTCTTTCTACTTGGATGTGAAATGTTCTCTCCTTAATTATCTACTTGACATGTAAAGCCAGTCCCACCAGGACACTCTGTGGTCTTCATCAGGCTTAGAGAGGTATTAATTTGGAAATAGTGTGTTTCTTTTCTATTTCATAATATACTGCAACAGAATACTCTCAAGTGACATGTTGTCATGGTTTGACATGTCACACTTTTCTGATAAGACAGAAGGGGCTGTAAAGATGGCTT
>WBNH01001705.1:17676-67039 GCA_013401255.1 Urocolius indicus | reverse complement strand
CGGTTCTGCACTTATAGAAGGCATCAGGTTGGGCAAACAGGATTTCCCCTTGGTGAATCCATGTTGACTCCCCCTGATAACCATCTTCTCCTTCATATGTTCAGTGATCACATTCAGGATGAGCTGTTCCAGCACCTTTCCAGGGATGGAGCTGAGGTGACCAGCTTGGAGTTCCCTGCTTGTCCTTCCTGCCCTTGTTGCAGCCTGCAGGGACATTGGCCTGTGTCCAGCCCTCAGGCACCTCTCCTGTGCTCCATGATTGTTCATAAATGATGGACAGAGGCTTAGCAGCCACATCAGTGCTCCCTCAGCACTCTAGGATGCATCCCATCAGGACCCATTGACTTATGAGCCTTAAGCTTGGCCAACAAGCCTTAAACCTCTCCAGACAGAGGATGTTGCAGAGTGAGTTACGCTGGGAATCTTCTTTGAACTCCTTTCGGTGCCAGGAGTTTGATTCTTTGGGGTTGCCACTTCCCTTCTTTCTTCAGCAGCAGGACCTTGGTGAAAACTATGTGATCCTTACAATGGAAACTGTTGCCTTGGCTGTGTGATGTTGAGAAAAGCTTCCCTCTGGAGCTTCATTGCTACCCAGTAACGATGGAGTTTCCTTTTAGGTACCTTGCCAGAGTAACTGACACGGAAGCTACAGATACCAACAACCCCAACCTCAACTATGGCATTGTTGTGGACTGTGGCAGCAGTGGCTCCAGGATCTTTGTGTATTGTTGGCCCAGGCACAATGGGAATCCACATGATCTGTTGGACATCAAACAGATGAGGGACAAAAACAGAAAGCCAGTGGTGATGAAAATTAAACCAGGTACTGGACACAGATGAATTGTAGGTGGGATTTATTTTTCTCTCTAAGTAATTGCCTCATACTGACTTGGCTTTTTCCAAGCCCTGTGTTTCAAGTGTGTGTGTGTGTAAAGAACACTTGTGAGTTGTCAAGGGTGGCACTTCTCCAGGTTTCTTTAGGTTTGGTTTGCAGAGAGCTTTGTTCAGCCCTGAAAGCTTGAAACCTGACACTGATGGGGCAGGAGGGGGAAGTTTCTCTGTGGCCTAAGACAGTTACTGGTTCACTTGTCAGTTCACTTGTTGATTTAGTGAAGAAATAATTGGCCTTGTGTAAAGCTGTTTGAACTACTTGGGCAATATATCTCCTGCAGGTTTTGGAGGATGATTGTTAGGTTCACTCTTGTTTCTGAGGTGGATTCCCTGGGTTTGCCTTTGGGTTGATCATTTCTCCTCTTCCTCTGTTATCAAGATTTTCCAGTTTGAGTTGCTTCACTTTGTTATTTCTCTGTCTCACCAGGCATTTCAGAGTTTGCCAGCTCTCCTGAAAAGGTCAGTGATTACATTTCTCCCCTCTTGAGCTTTGCTGCAGAACATGTGCCACGTGCCAAACACAAAGAGACTCCTCTTTACATTCTGTGTACCGCAGGAATGAGGATCCTGCCAGAAAGGTTATTGGCTCTCTGTTATTTGTAGTATTTACAAGAGTGATGTGTCTTGCCTATTTTTAAGCACTCCCCATGTCACCTTGCAGCCAGCAGAAGGCGATACTTGAAGATCTCCTCACTGATATCCCCGTGCACTTCGATTTCCTCTTTTCGGACTCGCACGCCGAGGTGATTTCAGGGAAACAGGAAGGTGGGTTCACCTTGGGGAAAAAATGCCCTTGGGAAAGGTTCCTCACTCTCACTGCACAACTTGCATCATTTTGTCTTTGCTTTTTTTTTTTTGACATTCTGGTTTGGTTGAGATACTTTATTCCTCAGGAGCAGCAGATGGGGTGTGGAGATGATCAGCTGCTCTGGTCTCACTGTTTTCTAACGAGCACTGAAAATAACTCCTCTGTGTTTGGCAGGATTTTTAGTCCACTTCCTTTGGCTTTGTGGAGAGAGGGGTAAGGGTAAGACACAACATTGTTGTTGAGAGATGCTTTGGCAGGACCAAATGGTTTCTAAAGGAGTGATGGCTGGATGTGATCAGCTCACTAGAGGCTTAAAATCACTTCAAAAGCTTCCCATGCTTGCTTGAACTGAAACTTGAACATCAGGCTGCCTTTAATACATTGAATTAGGATTTTTCTGCTAGCCTTGGCTTGGGAGAGAAGGACTAGAAGGATCTGTCAGGAATGGATGTGCTACAATAGGAGCAGTGATTGATTTTTTTTAACTCCTATGCCAAAAACCTGCCCCTTCTGTGTTTTTAAGGTACCAAATAGTCCTGAAATGTCCCAATATGTTTCCTTATGCTTGTAGGAGTGTATGCGTGGATTGGCATCAACTTTGTCCTTGGAAGATTTGAACATACAGAGGATGGTAAGTGCCTTCATTGTACTTCAGATACCTTGCTGTGTTCCCACTGCTGATGGCATGGCCTCAGCCAGAGGTGTCGGTGAGCAGCCTTGTGTGCTGCTGCTGCTGCCCCTTGGCTTGTGTGAAATCTCAACGATCTGCATTGCCACAAAGAAATGAAGCTAAGTACTGCTGCTTTAGGCTCACCCCAGCTGTGTTTCTCACTGTTTGATGCAGAGGATGAGGCCATTGTGGAGGTGCATGTCCCAGGCAGTGAGAACAAAGAGGCCATCTTTCGTAAGAGGACAGTGGGTATTCTCGACATGGGCGGCGTGTCGACTCAGATAGCCTATGAAGTCCCTAAAACTGTAAGCTTTGCCTCTTCACAGCAGGTTATTATCTGTGCAACTTCCTCCTTTTCCTTTCCATTTATTTTTAACAAGTATTTGTTGGTTTGTTTCCTTTTGGTTTGAGTCCTGTTCTTCATTACATCCCATTCCAAAACCCAAGGTGAGAGGAGGTGGCAAACACGAGTCCTTCATCAGCCAAGCAGCTCATTTGTGTCTTGCTCATTCACAAAGTTGATTTCCATTGGTCTCGTTTGGAAGTTGAAGTGGGCCTGCATCCTTTATGTGTGTGTGCATGTGTGCATGTACAGTTTGTGTTCACTTCACAAGGCAAGTCTCTCTCAAGTTTTGGATACCACAAGTTGTGGTGATTCTTCCTTAACCGTTTCTATGGGATACAACTTTCTCTTCAAGTTGGGTTGGTAGAAGCTGCATTGAGAGGACAGAGCAGGCACAGTGTGGTTTGTGTCAGTATCTCCTGCATCCTCAGCACAGTTCATCTGTTGCAGGAAACAGGTTTCTTTTATGCAGCTTTGAAATGGAACAGAAATTGCTCTGACTTCAGTCCACTGAGTCTCTGAAGTTGGGTAAAGTTGGGTATCACCCCCCCATCAGCTTCACTGAGAATTGATCTAAAGCAAGAATAACACAAAAGCCTTTTGTTTTGACTCCATGCACTGTTAGGATGATGTGTATCTTTGTTAATCTTCCTGTGAAATGGTGCTTCTTCATTATCACAGGTTTTGATAAGGACACAGCCTGTCAGACAGATGTTGGAACAAGTAGTTTGAGCTGTTCAACAGAAGTTTGTGCCTGTAGATTCCCAACAGAATGCCCCAGTCAGATAGGAACTGGAAACAGGAAGAGTCGCAGACCAGATATGACTGTTTGATGGCTCTTCCTGGACATAAGCCAATATAAAACTGATATTCTGGTCATGAAACCTGTCCAGGTTCCCAGACAGGGAGTGCCAGAAGAGTCAAACAACTGAGCATGACACTTAGTGCTGGTGCTGTTCTTCGTTTACAACAGCAGCTGGAAGCCATGCAGTGTTACACTGCTGAGCAGACTCCACATCAAGTGCTTTTGTTACACATCTCTTTAAATATCTGCAAAGCTCCTGCAAGACGCTGATGCAGAAGCTGAGGGACTGACAGGTTCTGGAAAGCATCAGAAGTCCAGGTTGGGAAATGAAGAGCAGCTCAGGCCATCAATCCAAGCCCAGCAGTCGTGAGTGTGGGGACTCAGTCCAAAGTGGGAGCCCTGAGATTTGGAGCCACAGCACATGCTTTTTTATGTGAAAAGAGATTTTTTTTAAGTGTCCACGGTAGCAGTTCCTGGCATTTACAGTTTGTGGAGTAGCAGCAGTGATCATGCAGCTCTGTGCTTTGCTCTTCCTAGGAAGGAGAAGATAACATGGAGCTGAGAAAAGCAAAGATGAGTCAAGAGTGAGATTTAAACATCTCAAGGACACCCACTTATCCAAAGAGCTCATCTTTACTTTCTGCTTCATATTGTTTATACCTAATCTTAGTGCTTGTGCTCTTACAGGAGGAAGTAGCCAAAAACTTACTTGCTGAGTTCAACTTGGGCTGTGATGCTCATCAGACCGAGCACGTGTACAGAGTCTACGTTGCGACCTTCCTGGGCTTTGGGGGAAACGCAGCACGGCAGAGATATGAAGCCAGTCTGTTCAGCAGCACAGCACTTCAGAACAGGTACCTGCCTGCACTGGCTTGGGCCTGTGAGCCCTGGGCATCATGAGGCTCAGCCACTCCTTAACTTGAATACAATTAGTGGAATGTCCTGACTTTGGGGCCACCAAGACGATTAGAGGAGTGGAGCATCTGCCTTGTGCTGAAAGGCTGAGGGAGCTGGGGCTCTGGAGCTTGGAGGAGACTGAGGGGTGAGCTCAGTCATGTTGACAAGTGTCAGGAGGCTGGAGCCAGGCTGTGCTCAGTGATGGCCAATGACAGGACAAGGGGCAACGGGGACAAGCTGCAACAGAAGAGGTTCCAATGAAATACAAGGCAAAGCTTCTTCCCTGTTGAGGTGAGGGAGCACTGGCAGGGGCTGCCCAGATGGGCTGTGGAGTCTCCTGTGGAGACATTCCAACCCAGCTGGATGAGTTCCTGTGTGCCCTGCTCCAGCTGGTCCTGCTCTGGCAGGAGGGTTGCACTGGATGAGCTTTGCAGCTCACTTCCAACCCTTGAGACTGTGATTGTGTGACCACGTGGTGCCAAATCGCCTTTAAATGAGGAGCTTTTGTTGTGACACTGTCACGTCCCAGCGTTTCTGATGGGCAGCTCTTAACTCTGCTTGCTCTTTTTATCCAGGCTGCTGGGCAAACAGACTGGCATGACCTCTGATTCACCCTACCTAGACCCCTGCCTGCCCCTGGATGCTCAGGACGAGATTCAGCAGAAGGGTCAGACGATGTATTTGCGGGGAACGGGAGATTTCAGCTTGTGCCGGGAGCTCCTTCAACCCTTCATGAACAAGACAAACGAGACCCAGACCTCTCTGAATGGTGTCTATCAGCCCTCTCTGCACTTTCAGAACAGTGAATTTTATGGCTTCTCAGAGTTTTACTACTGCACTGAGGACGTGTTACGCATGGGAGGGGATTACAACGCTGCTAAATTCACTAAAGCTGCAAAGGTAAAGTGCTCTGGGCAAAACTTGTGATGCCAAACAACTGCTGTCTCAAAGGGATCTGTTACAAAGGACTTAGATGATCTTTGGAGATGCCTTCCCAGCCCTTGAGATTCTGTGATTCTCTGTGACTTGCAACAAAACTCTTCCTTTAAAGCTCCAAAATCCTTTTCCCCTGCAATGAACCATCACAGGGGCATCTCTTTCCCTGGCTGGGTTTTCTTTTAGACCACTTGTTTTAAGGCAGCACAACTATTGCTAATGGAGATATCCATGCTGCTGCCACCCCTTGCTTCTGTTCAGCAGTGTCTTAACTAGAAAAAGAATTCCTTTTCCTCTTGCTTTATGCATTTTGTACCAGGTTCCCAGCTCTTAACAGGGATCAATCTGTTGGAGGTGGATTAAAGGAAGGCTACAACGTAAAGCAGAGCAATGTGAGCTGCTTTATCCCTGCCCTAAAAAGAAATGGTCTGTTTTTCAGACTCCAGGAACATGAGCAAAGTCTTGAAATGCTGCTATTAATTAATTACTATTAATTTACCCACAAATAGATCAACATGTTACGGAAAAGCCCATGAAATGTGGGACCTGGTTGATGAGCAGTGGGAGGGAAGCTGTCGCTTTGGGGGTTTTTCCAGCTTTTGTTATTTACAGAGCATCTTATCTAGTGGCATTTTTCTCTTCTGAAGGCAACAGCAATGTTGAAATCTTTCTCCTTGTGTTGGTTTTTTTTCTCCCCCAAAGGATTATTGTGCCACTAAGTGGTCTGTGCTACGGGAACGTTTTGACCGTGGTCTTTATGCCTCACATGCTGATCTCCACAGATTGAAGTAAGTGTGTTTGTGTTTGTACAGCAAAACCATTCATGCAGAGCTGAAGGTCCTGGCTTAAATGATCCAGTTAATGAAGTCATTGAAAGTGTGAATATAACCTTAAATATTGCATCAGCCATAAGAAAACCAGAACTGATAGTTACTTGTCTAATTGTGCTCCCCAGGCTTCTGGGACTCTCAAAGTGTTGACTTGACCTTGTGCCACTCTTCCTTACAGGTACCAGTGCTTTAAGTCTGCCTGGATGTATGAAGTGTTTCACAGTGGCTTCTCTTTTCCTGTGAGTTACAGCAATTTGAAAACAGCTCTGCAGGTTTATGACAAAGAGGTGCAGTGGACCCTGGGAGCCATTCTGTACCGAACACGCTTTTTACCTTTAAGGTACCAGTTGTTTCCTCAGATGTCTGGAAAGAGCATTTGAATGGAAGTGATGGGAGTTTGGTGAAGGGAAGAAGTTACAGGGACAGCAAAGCAGCTGACAAATAGATAGGGGAAGGCAAGGTATTGTTTTTAGTGCGTTATATATAACCTCAGGACGCATATCGAGTAGCTCAAGTGATGCTTTGTACTCTTCTCCTAAATAGAGGCTGGCTCGATGGGATGAGGATGCCCAAGGGCAAGTGCCAGGTCCTGTCTTTGTGCCACAGAAAGGCTCCAGGCTGGGGCTGAGGGGCTGGAAAGCTGCTGGAGGGGAAAGGATCTGGGGGGCTTGGTGGGCAAGAAGGCCAAGGGCATCCTGGCTTGGGATCAGCAGAGGGATGGTAGCAGGCCCAGGGCAGGGATTGTGCCCCTGTGCTGGGCCCTGGGGAGGCTGCAGCTCCAGGGCTGTGCTCAGTGTTGGGCTCAAGTTGTCCCAGGGGAGGTTGAGATTGGAGCTGAGGCAGAACTGTTTCCCTGAGAGGGGTGTCAGCCCCTGTGCCAGGCTGCCCAGGGAGCTGGGGCAGTGCCCAGCCCTGGAGGGATCCCAAAGCCGTGGGGCTGAGGTGCTGAGGGCTGTGGGTCAGTGCTGGGCTGGGCAGGGTGAGGGCAGGGCTGGGACTGCAGCAGCTTCGAGGGCTTTTCTAACCCAAATGCTCCTGTGATGGTGCAGCAGCTCAACCAACATCTGTCATCTCTTTGATTCTTTTCAGAGACATCCAGCAAGAAAACTTCCGTGGGACTCACTCCCACTGGAGGAGCTTCTCCTTTGTTTACAATCACTACCTGTTCTCTGCCTGCTTCCTGGTGGTGCTGCTCTCCATCCTGCTCTACCTGCTGAGGCTCAGGCGCATCCACAGGCGGATGCTCCGCAACAGCTCGTCTCCTTCCCTCTGGATTGAGGAAGGCCTCTCCCCACAGAAGATCCCAGGACCCTTATGAGATGATGGAATAGAGACATTTGATTGGACTTGCTACACAAAAAGCCATTTTTTTTGCCTCAGGGTTCCTCCTTTTGTCTTTTGTTTTGCTCCCTTTAAATCATTGAAGCCACAGATTGCCCAGAGGGTGTCGTGCAGCCAGGCTTTGGCACTGGGGGACAACGGGGTCACCTTGGCTTAGTCTCATGAGACAAAGTCTAATTGTCATTAGACAATTATCTGCCAAAAAAAAAATGACTTTTTTTTTTTGTGTGTATGTTTTGTTTTGATGTTGCACTTTTGTGTGTAATGGGACAAACAGAAGCTTGTTTGTTGTCAGGAAATGAGTAGCAGCAGCTGATGGTGGTAAGAGAGTGAGTGTGGATCCTCATCCTGTGGCTGAGGCTGGGAGATGCTGTTTGCTGGGGGATGAATGAGGGATGGGCTTTTGATTTTTTTTTTGTCTTTTCCAGATGCCAGGATTTGGTATCACTTTTGACTTCTCACTTCTGAGTCTCCCCCAAGAAAAGGAAGTGCAGACTTCTTCTGGATTAAGTGTTGTGATAGAGAAGAAAAATCTATTGTACCCAATGCTGTGCTTCCAAAACCTGCAATCAGCTGTGTTTGGGTGGGACAGTTTCCCCTTTTGTCTTGGAAGGGGCAAAAGTCACTCCCTTTGAATCCTTTCCTGTTTCCTGATCAATCACAGGAATCTTCCCTGGAGCTCCAGTGAAGGTGGAGAGAGCTGGAAGATGCCCATGCTGTTGTTGTGCTTGGAGTAGCCACGCACAGTGTCTTTTGGTCTTGAGTCCTATGATTTGTTAATTTATATCTTATTTAAAGCTGTCAGTTTTACTTGAAAATCAAGGTCTCCATGATTAAAAGTGGGATTTCTATGACTGTGTGGTGTGTGGGTGTTTTGTTGCACAGGATCACTCCTCACTGCTTGTATCCAGCTTGGGAGGTCTGAGTGTGCTGGAACACTGGATGTTGAGAACTAGACACAGTGAGACCATTTGTGTCATACCCAAGGTGCAGTTTATTCCTCTGAAAGCCTTTGGTGCTTCGAGTTGTGTCATTGTCTCCTTTCACTAGGCTTCATTTTGCATTTTTGTGGAGGAAATTTAAGCCTCAGCTGCTGAACTGCAGCTAAACTGGAGGCCTAAGCTTGGTGCTCCCAGCCCAGTGTCTGGGACATGGCTGGGTTGTAGCCTTAGGAATTAACTGGAGATGTGGTGGGATGATGAGATGGCAACAGAACCTTCAGCTGAACAGCACCCCCTTTTATAAAAGGCTTTGTCTGGTTTAACTGGCCAATCTCAGCACTTCAGCAGCTGAGAGTCTGGTTTGCATTTGGCTATTGAGCAGCACCTGAGTGCTCAGCTAACACACCTCTCACTGCTGCCTGCAGCTGCCATACAGGCTTGTTGCACTTGTAGGCTGATAACTCTTATCAGCAGACTGACAGTGGCCAGTTGTCACACAGCCTGTGCTTCCTGCCTAAAAGCAGAATCCAAAGCCTTTAATTGCAAGCTTAGATAAAGCACAATCCCCTTGGGACAAGAGCTGATGGTGGTGGTGAAGTGGAGAGGAAGGATCAGTGTGTGAGATGGTGAAGCCCAGGCTGCTGCCAAGCATCTCTCAGCAGAAAAGAGAGTGTCTCAGAGGGAGCAAGCACAGTAAACCCAACCCCTCAACAAACCAAAGCCCCCCCAAAAAAGCCAATTAAAAGCTTAGGGAAGACATAAAAGCTGAAGGAAGAATGTTTCAGCTGGAGAAAAGAAGCCTTCAAGCCTTTCTGTCCCACCCCTTGACAAGTCTGCTCCACTAAACAACAACAGCAGGGGAAACACGATTCCCTTCAGAGATGCAGCAATAGCTGTTCCCACTCAGTGCCTGCTCCTGGGCTCAGATTCCCAGCTCACAATGGTCATGTTTATCTGTTTGTGTGTGTTTCTGCATTAACATGCTTTGTTTTCTTCCCTCTGCTTCTCCTATTCTCCTTGTCCTTTCTCCAGCTCCATTAAGGACAGGTAAGGGCACGCAGCAAAAGCACAGAGCTGGGGCAAGGGCACTGCTCTTTGACCTCCCCCAGTGACCTGGAATGGACAGGTGAGTGATCTTGAAGCTTTGGGGCTTCGTGGCCTCTTCAAAAGCATCACTCTGCTTTTTGTTGTGGTTTCTGTGAGTGGGAAAAATACCCAAAGCAAACAAGGCCAAGCGTGGCCCCTAATGGAAGAACAGCTTGGAAGACAAAAACACAGCCATGAGAAAGGCAGAGAGAGGGTGATGGAGAGGATGGGGAAGGGAGGAAGCACGTGGCTCCTGCAGCTGGTGGAGACCAAAGGGTTCTCTGGCTCTGCAGCACTTAGAGAAGGGGGCAGTTAATAGCAGGGACTTGATGGCATGGCTGATCTGGGGCACCTTGTTCTTGCTTGTCCCATTGTTTCTGCCATTGTTGCTACCAAATAACGCATGAAGCTCATTAGGAGCCAAAATGAGCCTCAAGAGGACTTGCTGTGTCCCTCTTCTTGGGCACCAGCAGCCTGTGGGGGGTAGTGTGCAGGAGACTTGGTCCTCACAGCTGGTTTTCAGGTCACTCTCCCTTTTGTTTAAAGGACAGGAGGATGACAATGACTTTAACGCCTGTTTGTGCTTGAAAGTCCTTGGATTGGTAGGAAATGGTGCTGGGAGATGGCTCAGGACTGGGGCAGCAGGGGCTTCGTAGACCACAGAATCACAGAGTGATGGGGGTTGGAAGGGACTTTGAGAGATCATCCAGCCCAAGCCCCCTGCCAACGCAGGTGATGAGTGATAAGTGCTGCTGGAGACACGTTTTAGAGCCCTGATCTTCAAAAGGGAGTGAATCATAGAATCATAGACAGGGAGTGCTCAGCTCATTTGTACCAGGCAAAACACCAAAGCCTTGAAAGACACAGCTGTGATGTCCAGGCTTTCCTGAGCTCCAGGTGCTTCTCAGGTCATGAAATTCCCTTGTTCTACATTCCCTGCTACCCAATAATGTGCAGGATTTAATCCTACAGGTTGCAGATGTGTTTTCTATCCCTAACTCTCATATCTATGGACTTCTCTCATCCTTTAAGGACTCCAGTGGTTTTTTTCCAAACAGAGTTCCAAGCACTGGGGCTTTTTTTCCCCCCCCCTCATTAGGACTCTTCAGGTTGCCATGGGCAAACTTTGGCAGGCAGTAATAAATAGTGGAAGGCAATAAACTTGGGTAACTCTTAGGGCATCACCTGCCATAAAAGCTGAGTGTCCTTAGCTCCTAGGTGACCCCTTCAGCAGCTTGTCTATATGGTCTTAATGAAATGGTGGGATCAGATGCAATGGGGTGTGATGCATCCCTCCCATGAGCTGTTCCTCTCTGTGTCCTGGCCATGCAGGGAAGCTCTCTTGCAAATGCAGCAACTGGAGTCTCTGTCCTTGAACTAATTGCTCAAGTCTCTGCATAACAGAAGTACTGGCAGAGACTGGCCTTGTTAGGAGATGCTCTTTGGCCTGTCACAGTGAATCAGCACAAAGGATGTTGAACCAGATGTTTCCACGATGCCTTTTAAGGATGAGAAAGGATTTGTCTGGGAGTAACAGGGACTAAACCACTCTGTTCTTGAACATCCTCCCCTTACAACCAAACAGCTTGATTCCACTCAGTTCCTCCCCTCTTCTCCCTTTCTTTTTGGACGTCACAGCAAATAAATCCTGACAGGCTGGACGGGAGGCCAGTGCTCCTCTTCATCCCCCACACAGCCTTTGCTTGCAGAGGCTCTGGTTTTAGGAGAGGGACTCTTGCCATCTAGTGGGAGGGGATGGTAAACCTCCAGGACCTCTGCTATCCGTGGGGTTAAGAGGACAAAGAGCAACCAACCCTCCTTCCCAGAGCTTTTGTGTGGGATTAGCTCAGGCTGCTTTCCCCCAGTGCTGTCACTGCCTCGAATGGCTGAAGCTGCAGCTCTCACTCTCTTCACTTCTTTCTTTTTTATGGGCACAAGTCTGTTTACACCCTTCTGTACTCATCTCCTGGCTGGCTGACTTGCACAGAGGGAATCTGTCAGGATCCTGGATGGATGTTGGTGTGTGCTGCTCAGACCCCTTGTGCCACCTGCAATTCATCAGGAGATTGCTTTGGGGGGGGGAAGTTGCCTTTCAACAGGCAGCTCCTCCAATCAGTGCTGAAAGACAAGCCAGGGGCTCTGAGTAATTGCTCCTGCAGATAGAGAATGAAAAGTACTTGCAAAGCGCCTTGTGCTCTGGTCTTCCTTGGCTTAGGAAAAGCAGAAGCTCACATTCCAGTTGGGAGATTTCAGTCCTGAGTGGCCCCTCCTCACCCCTTGCTTGAAAGGTTAAGGAGGAAGATGTACTGTGCTTTCTGTGGGTATGTGCTGCTCTGTTCAAGCTGCCTGGGGCTGAGAAGGAACAGCTGCTGTCACGCACGAGAGCAGACACTGTGCTCTGAGCCCCTGTGCCTGCTGCAGAAATGCATCTGCTGTGAGTATTTCTCAAGGCTTCCAAGTTTTCACCCACCTTTGTGGGTGAGCCTGTGGTTTGGCCAGAGGCAGGTGAAGTGAGTGGATGTGGAAGGTCTGTCAGTCCTGGCTGACACGAGGCTGACCTGCATCTCAGCACAGACCTTGTCTCGTGGTGTTTCTGCAGAGCACAGAGCTCAGCTGTGCCTTAGGGAGCCAATATGAAGACTGAGAAGCTCTGAGCAGATTTGGAGGGAGGGAGACAGCTCTGCACACCATGGAAAACCCAGTGGCTGGTGGCAAGCAATCGTGAGGAGGCCATTGTCTGCACTGCAGTGACCGTGAGGCTGGGACATGTGCAGGGGAGAGGAAAAGAGGCAGCTCAAAGGCTTGACGTTATTTCTTATGGCAAATGCATCTCAGTTTCCCAGCTTTGCTGGCTGTGAGAGAGATGTGTCGTGGAAAGATCCCTCCTTGAACACAAGCAACAGGGGTTCCCAGTCCCCTCAACAGCAGCTAATAGTAACCAGACAGGAGAGGATGAGAATCTGGAAGGTCAGTTCAGTCACTACCAGACTCCTGATGTGGCAATGATAGAAATTCCTGCCAGGATTAAAGAGATCAATTAGTTCATGTGTCTCTTTTATTTTGGAGGGCTGCTTCAGACCTGCTCCTGCAGAATCACTGAGTGTTGTCAAGCCCTCCTGTGAACTCCAAAGCAAGGCTCTAGCTCTCCAATTACACCCTGCAGCAGCTTCCCACTGAGGCCAATTGGTGTGAAAACTGCCACGTGTCATTAACACTTTCCCAGAGCACTCAGGTCCTTCAGCTCTCCAGGTATCACCTCAATCATCTCTGTTCAGGGCAACACTTACAGACCTCAGTGAATTTTGAAAGGTCATAGTCAACCTGTGGCTCCAGAGAGTCTACAAAGTGGAAAACACAAGGTTTGGGGAGGCAATGAGCCTTCCCTTTTGAAAAGAACTGAAAATTGGTGAAGGGAGATTATAGAGCTTAACAGTGCATGGCTAATGGAGGGGAGCATGGGCCGTGACTGGGACTGCTGGGTCCAAACCAGCCTTGACTTGTCCGTGTGGCAAGGTGTGTCTTGCAGAAGAAAACACCCAGGGCAAGGGCTGTGGAGCTGAGGCTGTGGGTGAGGTCAAGAGGCAGATTCAGCTGGAGTTGGCCCTCGGCTCCAAGCATTTTGCATGACAGCATCCATTCTGTGGGGAGTCAGTGCCTGCAGAAGCCTGATGCCTGCTGTGCCATTGCTGCCCATATCTTTGCCCCCTTTTGTTGGAAGAAGCTGGAAGGTTGCAGGGGAGAGGATAAGATATGGGGTGGAGAAATGCAGCAAACCCCACAGAGCCCAAAGAGCAATGAAGTGACAGTTAAACAGGTTGAGAGGTGACAGGGTGACTGCTGAGCCTGGCAAGTGATCTCTCTGGTTGCCAGTTTGCCTGAGCAGATGATGCAAACCCAGTGTGAGCAGCTTTTCCTTCTGCAGGGAGGCTGGTTTGGGGGAGCTTTTCTAATGGATTCCTCTTTTGCAAGGTGAGGGTTTTTCTCTCTTTTGGTCTTAACCAGCTGCAGTATGAAGGGGGCAGCAAACACCCTGAATCCAGCCTGTTACCTTGAAGAGCTTTGCTTGAATTCCTGCTGAATGTTTCTCTTTACGCAAACCAAAGCAAGCTCTTCCATCAGCTGGAAGCCTTGATGGCATTTGCTGTTTGTATCCTTACCCGACCCGGGCATTAGGCAAACATTCCTCGGGCAGGCTGGCGTGTTCCTCCATGCCCTGACCAGCAGACACTCACACATTCCTTCCTCTGGCCAAACTGCCTTCAGCTTCCTGCCAGTCTGAAATAACTTTGCTCTGTGGAGCTTCTGCTGTGACCTGGTTTTCTTCTGATGTGCCTGAGACTGAGGGAGGCTGGTCTGGTGCAGGTCATTATGCCACTGGTGAGGTTGTGGTTGGTGTTGGGCTCCTCACTGGTGGGCTGGAGCACATCCAGAGCCAGGCACTGGAGAAGAGGAGGCTGAGGGTCAGTCAGTGACAGGACAAGAGGAAACAGCCTCAAGTTGCCCCAGGGGTGGTTGAGGTTGGAGCTGAGGCAGAACTGTTTCCCTGAGAGGGGTGTGAGCCCCTGTGCCAGGCTGCCCAGGGAGCTGGGGCAGTGCCCAGCCCTGGAGGGATCCCAAAGCCGTGGGGCTGAGGTGCTGAGGGCCAGTGGTCAGTGCTGGGCTTGGACTCCAGCATCTTAAGGAGCTTTTCCAACCCAAACAAGTCTATGGTTCTAAGAAGAGCCAAGCTCTGTCTCAGTGGCATCCATTGAGTCCTGACACCTTGATGTTCTCTCTGTCACACCAAGACAACTGCCCTCTGTCCATTTGTTTGGTTTTTCTCCTTTAACAAGGACTGATATGGAGGGATGGCCCTGCCAGGAGGCTTTGCTGACTCCTGCCTATGGGGTTGTCATCACTCCAGCAGTATTGTCAGCTGGGACAGTCCCCTCTGGTTGGTATCATCTCAGAAGCTTGCCATGCCAGTAAATAACCCTTCTTGTGTAGGGCTGAGCCCTCAGCTCTGGATCAGACCACTTCATGTAGAGTCTGTGAAACAGAGAAAAGACTTTATGCTGAGCACCTTGCAGTCTCAAGGTTGAGCTTCTCTGCTTGAGCTTAAATTACACAGGGCTGCTTTATGCTTCTAAACTACCTTGTTTTCTGTTCCCAGCACGATGCAGATCCCTCTGACGCTGGTGCCCAGTTCAGTGCAATATCCCTTTCCAATAAAAGGTGGCATCAGAGAGTGGGGAAGCCCTGCACATCAGTGCCAGAGCAGCTGGGAGTAAGGACAAGTGCTGCTTTGCCTGTGCTCAGGCTTCAGAACTACTTGCTGTGGGTAAAATTGTGTTTAGGCAGCGATGGAAAGCCTGAGAAGAGGCTGATGGCTGATGGCAGCAGTGTTCTTGTAGGGTTTGGTGTTGCACTGCTGGAAACACATCCAGAAATGTGGATTGAGTGTTCCAGCTTTTCAAAACAACTAGTAGAATTAATTCAGCAGACAACTGATGTGAAACCAGGCAGGACTGAGCTGGCAGAGGAGGCTGGAGGCAGCAGCCCTATGCTGGGCAAAGGCTTGCTAGAAAGTCCTTTACACACATGAATATTCTGGGCTAAATGGGGTTATTCCTTCAGCAGGGAGCCCTGGGGAGTTCCTGCTGCTCTTCCCGTGCCCCTCAACCTCCTGGGGAATTGGTTGCAAACCCATTGACTATAGATTGAAATGCCCAAGGGGAAACATCAATTTCCATTGATTTCCATACACTTCAGAAGGTGGTGCTGGGCAAAACTGGGTCAGAAGACACAATGTCAAGGTCTTGTCTTGCAACAGAGCTGCTGGTTTGTGGTTATTTTCACAGCTACAGGGAATGGAAGCCAGTGGAATTGTTACAATCCATTAAAAGCCTTAAACAAGGGGGAAAATAAACTAGGAGCATTTGAACAAATAACAACCCTCCCTCCAGCTGAAAGGATTGCAGCAGCTTCCACTTGCCTCAGGATTGGTATCTAACTGATTCAGCTGCTGCTTGTTGCTGGAAGAACTGTTTCAACCAGCTCAGAGCAGTGTTAAGTGTTCCAACAGCACAGATGCTCTGAGCTCTGGCACAGAGAGGTCGGGGCTGTTGATGGCTCTGTGGTGCTTTATGATGAGTTGTTTTTTCATCTCTGGTTAGTCCTCGGGACAGCAGGGAGAGTGGAGAAGCTCTTGGTGCAGATCTAAGTGGTTTTTAAGCCTGTGCCTTGCTTTGAGCTGCTGTACTGAGGAGCTTTGGGGACGTGGAGCTGCTGAAGGGTTAAGGTGGGTGCTAATAGCTGGAGAGGAGGCACACTGCAAAAGCCTCCCGAGTAGAGAAAGGGGGGGAGTTTGGAGATGCTGGACTTGGAAGACCCTGCACTCCTCTCTTTGTGGAGCTCTGTGAGGCTGGGGATCAAGCCCGGGGTGCTCAGAAACTATTTAACTCTGCTTTTGGTGACAGTCTCAACAGTGTTCACCCTCTGTGAACATCCTCAGAAATCATTCACCTTCCCAACCCACCTCCTTCCCTGCAACTCTGCCCTACGATTCCCCACCATCCCACCCCTTCCCCGGGTCCTTTTTTTTTTCCCCCTCTGTCTGCAATCCCCCTTCTGCTCAGGTTACAATTCAAGCCCATGACCTCAGCCGCTGGGAAGCCGAGGCTGAAGGGGTTGGGTCTGGGGAGGGGTTTGTTTGAGTAACTCTGGTGAAATTTGCCAGGCAGCAGCAGCCTCTCGCAGCGTTATTTCCCTGCCTGCAGGGCTATTATTGTCTTTTTTTTTTTTACCCCGGCGAGGAAGGGGATCATTCAGCCGAGGTGCTCAGCTCTGAAGAGAGAGAACTGGATGAAGCAAGACAAAGCAGAGGTCAGCCCCGGCACAGCCTACCACTAACCCCAAGGTAAGAGCAGGGATGGAAATGAAGGGGGCTGAGGAATTCAAGCTGAAACATTTCCAACCTTCCCTTGGTTCGGGGCTTGGAAGTTTGATTTCACTTCTTTCTTCCCTTTTCTCTTCGGCTGGCTTTGCTTTCTCTCCCCCCACTCAGGTTGTGATGTGTTGGACACAGCAGGCTGGGAAGAAGGCAGCTGGTTCTTCTCTTGCCCTGAGAGCTGCTTTAGCAGGGGTGGGATGACACAGATACCCAGAGTCACTCTGCAGAGATGTAGTGACCGAGTTAAAGGGTTGGGTTTTTTTTTCTCTCCACTTTCCTTGCTCGCAGGCACAGAGGAAAGAGAGACGTGTTGCAAACTGTCTGCGAGTTGAGGCAATCCATATTCTGTGATATTATTCAAGTAGGTTTGAGTGAGACCAGAAAGTTACCATCTACACTTGAGAGGCAGCTGAAACTCCCCTCCCTTGCTGTGCCCTTTCAGAGGACAGAAGGGGAGAAAAAAAACAAAAGGCTTCAGTGCAGATGTTTCTCGTTGGCAGAAGGTGCAAAACAATTACGTCCCCACTGAAGAAACTTCTGTGCTGTCCCTGCTCACAATGTGCAGCCCTCAGCCTGCCAGCAGCTTTCCTGAGGCTGGTTTCTCATGCAGCAGTCACAGCGTTTCTCAGGGTGGCTCCAGGATCCACCTGGAGAGTTGCAGCACAGAAATGGGAGATGTTTCTGGGTGGGATGTGCAGAGTCCAGATGGAGTTGTGGTTCTTCTGCCTCCTTTTAAATCAGCTTTTGCTGTTCAATGTTCCTGTGAGGGGTTGGAGTAAAAGAAGATCTAAAGGTCATTTAGAAGACAAGAGAAAGAGCCTGGTTTAGCTATCTGGGAGCTAAACTACTTGGCATCTCTCTAATCAGCTCATAACCACCCACAGTGGTGGGATTTCCTTGCTTGGAAGCTAGAGAGCAGTTAGAAAAGGTGAAATGAAATCTCAGCATCAACCACAGTGCAACAGCAAAGCACATGGGGAGAAAGCTCATCCTCAGTGGAGGGGCTGGATGTAGCTGCATGAAGGGATTTCCATGTGATCCTAGGGCTAAGTGCAGGATGATGTTGTAAAGTAGCCCCTGAAAAATGGGTTTAATCCTTATAATGAAGTTTAATACATCAGTCATGGGGTGATGAGGCTCAAGGTAACTCTAAGATTGTCTGCTGTCCAGTCAAATTCAGAGTGGGGGGCTTTGTGAGTGCTGAGGCAGGAGCACAGAGCTGAGGTCTTTAGAAAAACTTACAGGAAAAGTTGTACCAGCTTGCAAGTGCCCCCAGGATCAAAGAGAGTCTTGATGAGGTAGTAGAAGATGGTGCCTTTGTCTTCCCCAGCTCCAGAGAGACAGGGAACTGCTGGAGAGAGGCCAGTGCAGGGACACCAAGATGCTGAGGGGATGGAACGTGTGTGTGAGGAGGAAAGGCTGTGGGCCCTGGGGCTGCTGAGGCTGGAGAAGAGAAGGCTGAGCTCAGGGGCACCTCAGCAATGCTCATCAACCCCTAAAGGGTTGTGTGGTGGCCAGTGGCAGGACAAGGGGTGATGGACATCAACTGGCACACAGGCAGTGCCCCTGGCCCTGCAGGAGCAAGTCCTTTGGTGCTGAGCTGAGGGAGCCCTGGCCCAGGCTGCCCAGGGAGGGTGTGGAGGCTCCTTCTCAGGAGGTTTCCAACCCCACCTGGACACGTTCCTGTGCCCCTGAGCCAGGGGAAGCTGCTGGAGCAGGGGCTGGGTGAGCTCTGCAGGGCTCTTCCCACCTCCACCACTCCGTGATTCTGTGACTAGAGAATCTGTTTATTCCCCTCAATAGCCCTGGAGAGGGGCCTGGTGTGAGCTGTCCTTGCCATGGCTGGAGAGGAGAGCCTATTCCTGCCCCATTGCCATGAGCCTGGGCTGGGGTTGGGAATGCAGCACCTACAGTTCAGTGGCATTGCTTCAGGTGGCTGAATGCCAAGTGTTAGGTGCTCCCAGGGCTGCCAGCAGTGGTCAGAGTGCTAATTGTCTCTTCCTCCTGATGGATGCCAAGCCAAACAGAGCATTGCTGGATCTCCAGTCACAAAGGACTCCCAGCAACCACTCCAGAACCTCCTTTGGTTGTCTGGAGAAGGATGGGAGTAGGAAGCTGGTGCTTGAGCTTTTACCTGAGCTGAGCTGCTGTCTGGATGATCTGGGGAGGATGAGCAGCCTATTAGTGTCACCTGGTGAATTCTCTGCAGAAGGAAAAGCTCAGTATGATGTTGCAATGAAACTCTTGCACGTTTCCCTACAAGCCACTGTGTCCAATCTCTTTCCTTCCATACTTAAGACTGGAGCCCTGCAAAGGGCTGAGTCAGCAGCTAGCAGGAGCATGCCTTAAAGCCTTAAATGATATGTTAATATGGTGCTGGAGAGTCATTTTATGGCCTGGAGTACAGGATGGGGCGCCAGCAGACCTGCAGGATTTTCCTGGCTTCTCCATTGACTTCCTTCAATAGGTTTTTAATGTTTCTGCCTTGGATTCTTTTGAATGGGGAGACCAAAATATATGCTTTTGAGATTACATCATTAGTAAATCTGGAGGCTATCAGAGGCTATGAAGGGGACAGAATGAGCCCTGCAACAAAGGGAACAGGCAGCACAAACCAGAAACCCTGCAAATGGAAGCCTAGATTTGTTCTTAGCAAGTTCAGGGCAGTTTCTTTGAGCCTTCAGGGGGAAAGAACGTGTCCAAATCTTGGTCCCAGCAGCTGAGGAGTGGGTTTGCTTCAATATTTCCCACAGCAGATTTTGTTATTGTTGCTTATAATGATGCCACCATCAACGTGTGTGGAGTTGACTCCTGTTTGATGCTGTTTGCTGCTCGAAGTGCCCTGAAGTGAGCCTATTGCTGAAGTGTTCTGCCTGAAGAGCAGAGATGGTTCACTTTGGTGCTGGTGCAGTAAAAGTAATGCCATGGAGCTAAGGGGAGAGACTTCAGCGAAGATACAATCCAGGGCTCATGGGGTTGTTGTGCTGTGGAGCAAAAAGAAGTGGTGTAACGGTTCCTGAGGTGCTTTATCAATCCTCTAGAGTGTTACTGCTCGTCTTGCCTCCCAGAGCTGACCCAGCTGGTGGGGATGGATGCTTCTGCCAGAAGATGTCTGAGCCTCTCTGAGCTGCAATTCCCTCTTGTCCCTCCTGACCAACCTTGACAGGAGACAGAAAGCTGAGAGCTCTTTTCAGTATCAAAGTCTTGGGTTGTTTCTGGGCAGGCTGAGCCCTTGAAGTTTCCTTATTGTACCTGAGCTGCTGTTTCTTGTGGAAATACTAAAACATGCCTGTGTTCAGATTCCTCTGGACTCTGCTTTTCCTGACATCATGACTTGGTCTGAATAGTTTCTCTTGAGCACCTCAATAAACAAGACCTCTGGGGACGGGAGGTTTCGTTTCTGGGGCGATGCAGACACTGTGCAAGCTTTGTCTCTTCATGTTTTCAATATGTAACTATTTTGAAGCAGCTGGTAACAGAACCTGAAGGAAAAAGTAGGCTGTGGTTGCTAGAACACACTGCAGCCTTGTCTCCTGGAGCGTGTAGGGTTGCTGCTGTTCTGATCTGACAAAGAATCCCTCTGGGATTTGCTTCTGCAGGTGGAATCCGACTGGAAGGGAGGTTTCTGAATGGGGTTTTCTTTCCAGTACTTTCTCCTGAGCCCTCCAGGAGCCCCTCCTGCTCCTGACAAAGGTGGGATGTGAAGCTGTTTGACCTGAGCACAGAGTGTCTGTACCCTGAGGCGTTTTCCTTAGCCAACATTTGGGGTTGTGTTTCCTTTCTGCTGGTCACCCTTCCCTCGGTAGAGTGGTGAGGGGTTCTTTGGGCAACCTCATCTTCTTCCCTTGCCAGGTTTCCTTCAGTCCTATGGTAAATGGTGGGTTTCCTTAGTCTCAGCTGACCCTGAAGCCTTTACACTTTTAGGGAACAAAAGCAAACCCACCTGCATCTGCCTTTTGGAGTTTTGGGGCTTCTGGGGTGTCTGGCTCAGCAAGTGTTACAGACTAAAAGTTCCACCTACTGTTTTTCCTGCCACCTAGAGTAGTTATTTCCCCAAATAACCTTGGTATCAATGAAAACAACCTGTTGTGACCCCTCCTCTCCCTCCCCCCAGCTGCTCAGGGACCACGAGGTCTCCCAGTGCTGTGACTTTTGGAAGGGTTCTGGCATCTGGCAGGGGTCTGTCTGCTTTATTAATTAACACTTCAGGGAGTACCTCTCTCAGATGGTAACTATTACATCCTGCCTCTGAATGGTTTCTCCAAATTGTTGTGTCTTTTGGCTGCAGTCCTTCAGTAAAATGACTCAAGAGCTTTGGTTTGAAGAGAAAGCAGGTCTGGAAATGGGAGTTGGACAGCTTTTAGCTATCCCTCGGCCTCTGATCTCCAAAGCCCCCTGGTTAACCTGAGTGCAGAGCTGACAACTGGTCATTGTTTGCTTTGGCACAAGAGGGATGAGTGAAACATGCTGACTTGGAGATCCTTTTCTCCTGTAAAATACTCTTATTTACTATTGAGCCTTTTCTTGGAGCATCATAAACCGAAGTTGTAACCTCGAGGGGAATTTGGCACGTTCAGGTCATTACCCTGACGTGCCTTCCAGTCTCTGGAGAGCAGAAACCCTTCAGGACTTGACTGTCCAGCCACTCAACACACATTAAGTGCCTTTGCTTTCTCAGATATCCTTTCTCTGACTCGCTGCTACACAGTGAGACCATCCAGACGCTTCAGAAAGTCCCAGCAACACCCAAACAGGTTTCTTGTGTGTGTGGAACAGCCCTGGGAAAGCTGTCCTGACGTCTCTAGAAGCCTGCCTGTGTAGCTTTCCCTCAGCTGAAGTGGTTTTTTTGGATGGAGATTGTTTCAATCCAACTGCTTTTTTTTTTCTCATTAATATCTGCAGAGGCTTTTAAATTCCAATTCATGCAGTAGCAAGAAAAAACAGCCCCAGAAAATGGAATAGGTCAAAACAGATGTTTAAAAGAAGATTGGAACTGAAAAGCCAGGGGGGGTTTATTTTCCCAAGGACTACTAGGCTTGAAGTCAGACATCTCCCCTTTGGTAATTGAACTTATAACTACCATATGTTACTCTTCTCTGTGATGATCTAGAGGGAGTTCCTTGGGGGTTGGGGTTTTTTTTAGGCTGTTCATGCCAATTGCTCTGCCCATGTGTTTCTCCTCTGGGCTACAAACCAGCTTGTAAACATCCCCAGTGCTAGTAGGTATTGAAGGTAGGCTTAGTCCTGATGTGCCTTGACTCAGGAGCCTTTTCTCTTCACAGAACACGTTCATCCTGCCCTGTTGACTGCCTGTGCTTTGGGAAACCCCCTTTTGTTTGCTGCTGGAAGGGAGCAGCCTTATGAAAGCATAGCTGTGCTTCCCTCTTCCCTGCCCAACTCTGACTGGATTTGATCCCTCTCAGCCTCACCTCCTGACCTGCAGCAATGAAAAATGCCTCGTTTCCATAGCAGTGTTTCACTGATGAACATTTACAGATCTCAGCCTTGTGAAACCAAATCTTTGCTTTCCAAGTCTTTTTTGGCCATATATTCCCCTTTTCCCCAGCTTCCTTAAACCTGTTGTGAAGCCTCCCCTTGCTTTTCCTGTTTCCTCCCCTTGATACCCACGTTAGGCTTTTAAGACACATGCCTTCTGTCACTTAGGTAAATGCTTTTCCTCCTCAGGTCTCAAAGCTCACGATCCTCAGCCCTGTTTAGCACAGGGGGAAACTGAGGCACAGCCCTGGCAGTGACCTGCCTGAGGTTCCAACCGATGTCTCTTGAATTTTGGGCTAGCTGCCTGGGGTTTCTGATACATCTCCTCATCAAGCAGCATGACAGGCTGGTTGGTGTCTTCTGCCCTGTCTTCATGTGTGATTTTTCTGGTCGTTTTTTAGGGATAACTAAGACCCAGCAAAAATACTGGAGGATTTTTAGCCTCTAGACATCTGGTTTTGGAGCCAAGTCTTTCCCTTTCTCTCTCCCTCCCTCCCTCCCCTTCGGTGGTTGCCAGGAAATAATGGAGCTTTTTTCCCACTGCGCTTTGGCATTGCTTCATTTGGAAACTATTGAATCCCCAACTCCCACGTGTGCTGCTTGACCACTCCATGTGCTGGGTGCCCGAGTGAAGGCTGAGGAGCAGCCAGCAAAGGGCTGGCATTGCAACTCTGCACAGCATCTGGATGAAATTCCTCTAATGAGTCAAAAAGCTGCTGGTTCATACCTTTAAATGACTGGCTTATTGAAGGATGTAGCACTTATATGATGAGTAAGTCCCTTATCCAGGCTTGGCAACTAAAAACTGGAGACCCTTAGCCACTACTCCATCAGACAGACCAAGTTAGCCAGGACTGATGCTGCAAAGTGTCTGTGTGCAGTAACATCTGCTGATGCTTTAGAGATGAAACCAGAGGAGCAGTGACAGGAATGAATCTCTCATGGTATTGGGAAAACAGACTTCAATACAAAGCCCTCCCTTCTGGCCTCATTCCAATGCATTTCATTAACCCTTGAGGTTTTTCCACTGTTTCAATGATGAGTTTGGCTGCTTTTTATTCAAGGAGGTATGAGAGGAAAAGAACGGTTGAGTTCTGTGTTGGTGGGGTTGGAACCAAGGTTTGCTGTAGTTGCTGAAGCCACTGGATTGATATCAGTTCCTAGTGCTTGTGACCTGGGACTTTTGCCCTGGGATAAGTCTTTTCCTGCTGAAGTTATTTGGCAAGTTGACCAAAATTTACAAATGGTTTTAATGTTGGGGTTGGGTTTTGTTGTGGGTTTTTTTTTTTTTCAGTTTGTTCCTCCTTCCACAACAAATAATCTCCTTGACTTTGGTTTCTGTAGGTACCATTGGCTCTGGCCTCTCCCACAGCTTTATTCCTTGCTGAAGCAAAGAGACAGAAAGTCCATGTCATTACCAAGCTTTACCCAGCCTTTTCTTTCCTTTCAGGACAGCCACACAAGTACCTACCTGCACTGAGAGGCAGCTGCTAGCAGAGGACTTGGCTCTGAGAACTGTGAGCACTGACAATGGAACTACTCCTGGGTTTAACCACTCTGTGCTTCATCTCCTTGAGCCCGCTGGCCTTTGCCCAGTATGAACACTGGTCCTACCTCCCAGGTTACCCTGAGCCACCCCCACAAGTGTACCAGCCTCCTCAGAGACCAGCCAACGTTCCCAAGATCCAGCTGAGGCTCGCAGGGCAGAAAAGGAAACACAACGAGGGCCGGGTCGAGGTGTTTTACAACGGCGAGTGGGGCACCGTGTGCGACGACGACTTCTCCATCCACGCTGCCCACGTGGTCTGCAGGGAGCTGGGCTATGTAGAGGCTGTATCTTGGCTACCAAGCTCCAAGTATGGCAAAGGAGAAGGTAAGGTAACTCCAGAGCCAGTGGCATTGGGTGAGCTGTCCCTCCAAGCTCCCAGAATTCTCACCCCCGGGTTGAATTTAGGACGTGGTGGGATTTCCTGCCAAAGGGGACTGAAGTAGCTCCCAGGTGATGCAGTGCCTGTTGAAATCAGGGTGCTGTTAGATGAAGTGGTATAAATAAGAGGTGTTTGCTTGTTTGGATTGAAAGTAGCTCAGGAGTGAGGAGAAGAAAAAAATGAAGGACCAGATGATGGTGTGAGGGCTGTGGCTGAGGGTGGGAGGCTCTGCAGCAGTCCAAAAGGGAAGCTGCACCCACAAGTGTCACTCAGAGATGACACATTCCCTATTCACACTTCCATTGCCTTACAGCAAGTCAAACAGGGCCTCAAAACATTCCTTCCCACTAGGCTTCTCTCTCTTTTTTTCCCCTCTCTGAGGCGTTTAGGCTGTAAACAGACTGCCTGTGGGATGCTAGACAAAGCTTTTCCCCTGTTAGCCTCTCTAGAAACACATGCAGCCTGTCCTGCAATGCACAAGCAGCTATAGAAGCCCAAAGGAACTTGCACACTTCGTGCCCTATATAGAACTGTATTTGCAATAATCCTCTTGGACACTCTCAGGCTGATCCTGCTGGAGAAAATCTATTCCTCACCCGCCCCCCAGCCCAAAATGTCCATCCTTTCCTTGCTCTTTGACACTGAACGTGGTGGGTAACTGTGGATTGCATCTTACTGCACCTCATGCCCCAGAACAACGTGCTGAACAAAGACTTGGAAGGGCTCTGGAAGTTGGGAAAGTGAATGTTTGTGTGTCGCAGCAATGAATTCTTCACCTGACAACGCTTGAGGAGGGAAGAACAGCTCTGTGGCAATGGGTGACTCAACAGCTTTTAACTGTCACCTTTTGATAAGCTGTTAGTTCAATGTTGACCTGTGGAGAATTGTTTTTGCTGGAGACATTGGTGCCTGGCACACTGATGTATCCCCCAGACAGATTCTTTCCACTGCAGCAGGGTTCAATGTGCTCTGTGTATGTGTGTGTTACTCAGCACCACTCGTTAGTGCTCACACCTATAAACCAGCCTGTGAAAGAGCAAGCAAGCCTCAAGAGTGACTTGACTGAAATGGGAAACCTTCAGTGTTGTCCCAAGCTGTGGATTTTGGCTCATGACATTTGAAAACAAAGCAGGCTGCCACGTGACTGAAGGGGAGTGAGTGTTCTGTGCACGCCAGGACTGCGCTGGGTCAATCCTGCCACGCAGAGCTCGTGCAGATGGGCTTGTGCCTCTCTCAAACTGCAGAGCCAGGCTTTGCAGGAGCTGGCAGATCCATCAGCTGCTGATGAACCACTTAAACTTGTTTGGGCTGCTGGAACAAAGCTGGGACAGCCAAGGGAAAGAGCTACAGAATCTGGTCGTGGCTCTGAGGGTCAGGCAGCCCTTTCTATTTAAAGGATGTGTTACTCTTCAGACAAGCAAAGTATTTGGTGTTCCCTAAAAGATGGGAATTACTTGTTGGCCCTTCCTTCTTGCAGTTTAGGGGGCAGATTGCAGGGGGGAGCACCATGTACCCATCAGGTTTCAAAGGGAAAGCAAGCACTCAGCAAAGCTGCATCTCAGATGTGCTGTTGGGTCTTTTGCTCTCAGCTGAATTCGGGAAACACGACCTGGAGGGGTTTGGAGGTGACACCTATTGATTTTTTGCCTGCTCATCTTAGCAGTGAGCTCTGAGGGACCTGGTTTTCGACAGATATGATGTGTATGCACACACATAGACACGTGGCAATTTGTTTTCAAAGGGCACCCAAATAACAGGAGGTTCCCATCAACAGTGGCTTGT
Source organism: Urocolius indicus (assembly GCA_013401255.1). Lineage (NCBI taxonomy): Eukaryota > Metazoa > Chordata > Aves > Coliiformes > Coliidae > Urocolius > Urocolius indicus. Next base: position 41,354 of record WBNH01001705.1, on the reverse strand, counting down.
CAGAGCTTATTTTGTTCTTGCCAAAATCTGCTTTTAAGAAGTTCAGGTATTTAATCAACACTGACCTGTCTCCTAAAAGAGATTTAATGAGGATTTGCTAAATGAGAAAGGATGTAAAGAGGAGCCCTGGATGACAGAAGGGATGATTTGCTGAGGGTGATTAGAGGGCAGGGTCTAATCAGCCCCGTGGAGGGGAGCTGGTGATGCTGTGAGCTCTGCTGTGGCTGTCAGCAGAGGAGGGCACTCACCAAGACTGCAGCAGAGATCTGCTTCAGGCTGGTTGCATTGTTATTACCATGCAGATAAGGGAAAGGGAAAGCTGTGAGGCTTTTTCAGGGACAGAGCGTTTTCCAGTTAGGGAGACCTTGAGGTGGACCATTGATGTTCCTGAGCTGTTTTATTCAAGCTGATTTTAGCAATAATGTCTTCCCCTGACACAGTAAAAGCACAGCACAGAATCACAGAATCTCAAGTGCTGGATGAGCTCAAAAGCTCATCCAGTGCAACCCCTCTGCTAGAGCAGGACCAGCTAGAGCAACTCACACAGGAACTCATCCAGCTGGGTTTGAATGTCTCCAGAGAAGCTGCTTTCAGTACCATCTGGATTTACCCTCTTTTGTGAGTCTCAGTTCTATTTTCTTTTCCCCTTCAGGGAAGATTTGGATGGACAATGTCCACTGTAACGGGAAGGAGATCACCCTGGCAGCCTGCACTTCCAACGGCTGGGGAGTGACCGACTGCAAACACACCGAAGACGTGGGAGTGGTCTGCAGTGAAAAGAGAATCCCTGGCTTCAAGTTTGACAACTCACTGCTTAACCAAATCGAGGTAAACACATTGAAAAACCGCAAGCTGCTGCTCCAGAGCCTTCTGCAGACAGGGGTGGCTGCTGCTCGACGTTATCCTTGTTAAAAACAAACTCTTTGGGCTCCCAGATGCTGGCTAAAGATGCAACATTCAGGTTTCAGTTTCAGCTGTTCAAAGGATTAAATGTACAATAAGAACGTGAAGGATTTGTGTTGGGGGGGAGGATGTAGCATAAGTAAGGAGAAAATGTTTTAGTTCTCTTGTACAATCCCTTTCCAGAGCTGCCAGCTGGTTTATTCTATTTCTAAGCATGAAGAAGAGCCAGGATGTGTGCTGTGCTTGTGCACCTTGCATCTGAGTGACTTTGTGGGTTTAGAGCACTAAAGAGCTGAGTTTTCTTTCCCCTGATACTTCCCTTTTGGGGCAAATTGGAGGCCTTTGGTATAACAGGGGAGGGTTAGATTTAGAGGTCAACAGAGCTGACAAGCATGGCTTGAAATGAGTGGATTTGTAAGGAAAGAGAGAAGGGTGTTTTTTGGCACAGTTTGGCAATGCAGTGGCAAAGGAACCACGATCACTGTGTGGAAATGTTGGTGGGGATGGGGGATCAGTGCTGGGAGGAACTGGAAGAGAGGAAAACGTGGGCTGGTCAGTGGGGGAAAGGTTTTGGATTGCAGCTGGGTTAGACTGCAAGGCTGAAGTTGAGACTCTCAGGGAAAGGACAGAAGTGAAATGCTTGAGTCACCTTCCAGTGGGCTTGTTCTGTGTGAAGAATAAAGAGCCAGGGCAGTGCTGGGCTGGGAAGAAGTTTGGGCTGAGCTCTTCAAAGGGAGGAAAAAAAAGAGACGTGTGGGGTTTATTTCCTTCAGCTTTTCAGTCTGGAAAGTATTTGTGATACCTCAGCCACCACCTCCCTTGTTTCAGTATCTGAATTCAGTGGTTGAAAGAGCCTCTTCAGTCACCACAGCCAAATCTCATTGGAAGCAGATGGGGAATCCAGGATGTCTCTCATACCACAGTGTGGTTTCTATGGCTGAACCTTGGCTTTGCTTACAACCTGAAACAATGGATTCAGCCTTCTTTATCACTTGAAAACAAAACTAATCCAGCAGTGAATTCATAGCCACTGGTTTAGAAAGGAGCTCCCAGCATGTTTCACCTACCAGGTTTTTTTCCCATGGCAGCTTGAATGCAGCACAGCTCACTTGACAAGGGGCAGATCAAACCTTTCATTGCCCTGCTGAGGCCTCAGGAGAGACACTGGATGGCTGAGCAGGCAGCATCCAGCATGTTCATGAAAGGCTCCTGTGCTTGGGTGCAGCTGTGGGAGCTGAGAGCTGAAATTCTCTTCATTGCCTTGACCTTGCTTCACTTGGCTAAGGGGGAAAGGAAGCTTTCTGGAGGGATCCCAGGCTGCCCCCATCAATGGCACTGTTGTTGCTCAGGGAATGAGGAGAGCTCATGGAACATCAGTGATGGCTTTGGCAGACGTTTGCTTCCCCAAAGCCACAGTGAATCCTCCAAACAGAGGCCTGGAAGAAAAGATGCTTTAGTCTAGACAGAGGTCACTTCCCTCTGAGATGCTTCAGATATTAATCATAAAAGCTTTGCAGGGCTCTGCTTTTCCATTAGCTAAGCACTGGAGCTGGCCTGATGAGTTGACCACATGGGGTAATTGAGGGCTAGCTTGTGCTGCTGCTGTGTGGGTGCTTAATCCTCACGTATGGTATGTAACATGAACGATGGGACTGAGGCAGTTCATGGAGCAGAAAGCCTGACTCATCAACAGCATCACTCAGGAGAAATGGGTGTGAGGGAAGAAATAACCCTGACAGCTCTTGGGAGCTGTGTGTGAACAAAGGCATCACTGAGGTGACAAGTAACAGCATTCCCAGCAGTAGCCAAGGGGCACTGGTGGAGAAAGACACTGCAGTGGTGAGGAGGTGGGGGGGAAAGTAAAACAGAATGGCTTTCTTTTTAAGCACTTGCACTAAGCTGAGCTGTCAGCCTGGTTTTGTGCTCGTGGTACAAAATAGGGTTGCATTTTCTGGGCAGTAGCTGCTGTCACCCCCAGCTCTGTGTGTGCTTCTCCCCTCCCTATCTGAACGTTATGAACAGCTCAGTACCACAACTGTTTCTCCTACTCTGCAGAGCCAGGCAGGTTTTTCTTGCATCTCTATAAACTGAAGGGTTCTTGTCTCTCCTGCTTTCACTGCAGCAGGATTAAGGCTAAAGGTGATGTGTTAGAAATTGTTAAGATGCCACTGTGGAAGTACTTTCCAGTCACAGCTAGCTGTCAAATGTTTAGACTCTTTGCTTCCCTCTGTCAGCTTTCCTCCTCTTCTTAATCTTTGCTTTATCTCATTAGCAGCTGGCTTGACATAGTTTGAGGCAAAGAAGATGAGCAGAGTTACTCATAGGGTCATAAACTCCAAAACAGGGAGGTCAAAAGGCTTGTGTGAATGCAAGTTGAAAGACTTTTGCCTTCTGAAACATGCCTGGGAATTGTGCATATCATACCTCACATTCACCAGAGGAAACATCATCCTTTTGTAAGCTGCTGACTTCTTTAGTCTGTAGCCCACAGCTTGCCCAAGTGATGTTTTCTCTTTGGAATGAGATCAGGGGTTGAGGGGCCTGGAATGTTCTACTGAGCAGCAATCCTGTGGTCAGATGTCTCCACCAGTCCCACTGGCTTCAGCTCTTGCACTGATGGAGCTAAACCAGTGCAGATTTCCCACTGAGTGGAAGGCATTTCAGTTTGCCCTTAAGCTGCTGGTTTGACTCAGGATAGGCTTGGTTGACAATGATGCACAGAGCTCATGTGTTCAGTTGCACCTTCCAGTTCTCTCTTTCCCACAGTACTTAGCAAAGACTAATGATTCCCAAATGGATCTGACTGCCTGCAAAGTGCTGTTTTTACAGGCAGCAGATTAAAAGGAGCAAGCACTAACTTCAGCCTGCATTGGTGTGACGGGATGTAAGCTGCAGTGGGGCAGGAGCAGCAGCTCAGTTCTGCTTTGCTGTTGCAAGAGAGGAAACAAGTGCTTTGTGCAGCCTGGCTAAGCCATGGCCAGCCCTGTGCCATCCACACTTGGACTTCCCTTGCTCTGTGTGTTCCCAGTGCCAGGGACAGATGGAGCATTCATCATTTAGAAAACATCTTAAAGACCCTTTAGTGCAAAGTTCCTTGGGGCTGCCAAGATTTACCATGGCAAGCCAGGAGGTGTAAGACATCTGCCTTCGTTTGGACAGGGCTCCAGCTCAGAGGAGCCTGTGCAAACTGACACTTGGCTCAAGTCTGGCCTCGCTGCCTAAAACCTGACAGGCCAGAAGAAAAGAGTTCACACTCTTTTCAAAGCAACATGATAGCAGAGTGTGTTTGTATTGGACAACACACAGACTTCCATGTCCCAGATTGGAAATGTTGCAGATAAGTAGTATAGGATGAAACTTTCCATCAACATAAACCACTTGGCACTTATCTCTCTCTCCCTGCTCAGACAGAGCTTTTCCCATCACAGCTCATATTTGGAGGGTTATGTCATAGCTCTTTCTGTCCCTGAGCCTTTCCATTCCCTGTCCTGTTGGGAAGGGGCAGTTCCTGACCACTGCTTCTATAAGACAAGTGCCAAAGTGAAGTGTTTCCCTCGAGGGTGAGTGATGGAGGATGTGTGATAAGATGGGAGACTGGCAGGAAGAAGTTAACTCTTCTAACATGACTGAGGCTGGGGCTGGTCTGAAACCCATCCCTCTCTTGCTAAAGGACAGAGAAACTCCCATCACTTTTCCTTGCAGTTGAATATCTAGAAATAGATTCAATGTGTATCTATTTAATATATTTTGCTATAAATATCTACACTGAACTGCAGGGATTCAGGCTGTGTAAAACATAACAAGTGGAGCCTCCTGGTTTAGCCTTGTGCTGTCTGTTTGCCCCCAGTAAGCATTTTATCTGCTGTGCAGGTGAGGCAGGGCAAGCAGCAAGGGTAAGAGCCAGGTTCTAGGAGCTAAGTGCCTCTCAGAAAGCACAGCTAAGGAGAAGAGCTGGGAGCAGCATCTGTGCATCTAGATTGAGCTGAACCGCACTCCTCCTCAAACTGATGCATCCAGAGGCGTCAAGAGCCAGATTAAAAGGTGCAGTTTGACTGTTGGTGGTTATCTTGTAGTTCACAAGTGGCTGAAAGTGGCTAGGCAGGTATCATGGACCTGCCTTCAGGTTCCTTGATGCAGTGCCAAAGCCTGCAGTTGCAATGTGTGCACAGCTTCCAGTGTTTCCCTGTGTCTGGATGCCAGAGCTTCTGAAAGCAGAGTGATCCAAGGTGTGTCAGCCACAAGCAGGGAATGCTGGCCCTGCTTTTTCAAGCACTACATGGTGACCACTTTGTGTTGACCCTCCTGCAACTGCCTTCCTGGGCTGAGCAGCAATTTGAAGGCCACAGTAACAAACTCCCACCCTTAATGTATTTCTTGAACAAATGCACTATAGGTTTGGGGGTTTCTTTTTAACCTATCCCTCAAAACATCCTTAACAAAATATTTGTTGTCCACCCTCTTCCTCTCTGTGTACACACAGAGGCTTCAAAATAAGCCAGCCTCTAAATATACCTAATTGCTGCAGCCAATAAGGGTTCCCAAATAGATCTGAGACCTGAGACTGAGCTTTGGCCAGACAGTGGGCAGACAAGGTGTAGCTAAACATACCAGGCTGGGCTATTTCTGGCCTCTTTTTTTCCTTCTGGGTGTTAGGTGAAGTACTAAAAAAAAAGCCCCCAGTCTCACATCAAAGGCTTTGGTTAAACATGGGTAGAACTATATTGCCTGAGTTTCTTACCAGTGGGAAAGGGCAGTTCCAGGTCCTGCTCAGGAGCTTTAACACTGGGCTCTGTGGATGAGGCACTGTAAAACGTTCCTGTGTGATGACTGGAAGGTGTAAGGAGAGGAGGACGACAGGGTCATTGTTTGTGGCCTGGCACACAGAGAAATCTTCCTCTTGGCTGGCTTTTTTGTCATGGAAAATCAGTGGAGGCTCTCTCGATGCTCTGGGAAGCTGCATCTTAGGTCACCACCACCTGAGACTTGAGCTCTGTCTGGACTGTTGAAAACTTCTCAGGAGTGTTTGGCAATAACAGGTTTATTGGCCTGTTTGTTATGACAACAATGTTTTAGTTCCTTTCCCCCTGCTGTAAATATTTAACTCTCTAAACATAAAGCCACGTGTAACAGGAATGCTGATGTTCTGTGGGGCCAGGAGAGGTCTTCAGCATCTCTCCTGGAGCTCATTCCAGACAAGTGCTCAGTAAGCTGTGGTTGGGGTAAGCCACCCAGCTTTAGTGCTGTCATTTGAAAGCCCATGGGATAGTTTCTAACTGCTTGCCTCAATGGTTTCTTTGTGATGGCCTGTGGCACCTCAGGGTGCTGGGTTTGCTGGGCACAGAGCTGGTGCTTGTCATCTGGCAGGAGGTATGAGCTGTACAAGGGCTGGGCTGAAGAAGCACCAAGGCTGGTGACAGCTGCCGTGCAGCAGGCAATGCCTTTTCTCTGACACAAGACAGTGTTTAACTAAGCCTGAGAGCAGACTGTAGTCTGTTTTGCAACACAGAGGTCAGGTAATGAACCTGGCTAGCTTGCAGTGTCTGCTCCAGGAGGAAAAGGAAACAAGAGACTGTAAAAGCTTTGCTCATCAAGAAATGCTCAGGCACCATGTGCACAGAACAGAGCAGCATCCTGTCCTGAGCTGAGCCTCCCTCCCATGCCAAAGCATCTCCAGGCTTCAGTGCTCCTGCTTTCTCTCTCTCACCACCGTTTCTTTTCCCTCTGGTGCTTTTCAGCAGCCTGCTTTTGCCTTGGCAATCGGGAGGCTGCTGCTGGAGCCTTTCACAGCTTAGCAGAGGCCTCAGCTTTTTGTCTTTTAGAGTCTGCAGTGTGTTTGCTCCTGGACCCTAATCCTGAACTGCACTCCCAGCCCTTACCCTTTTGTACTGCACAGACCCAGAACAAAAAGTGCTTACAGTCCAATACAGCAGAATGTTCCCAGGGGATTGCTGTCCCCCTGTAGGCAACTCATCTTTGTCTTGCAGCATCTAGTTCCCTCTGTTTGTTTAACAGCTGGGACCCTGTTAGTGACTCAGAGGCACAGCTCCAGATGTTTAAATCAAAACAGATTCCATCCATTCCTGTGTATGTGAAGAGAGAGCTTTCTAAACACTCCTCCTCAGGCTTTGTAGCTGAGACTTTAGTGGAATTAAGTGAAGGGTTTCAAATACAGGATTGAAAATAACTCTGAGATGAGCAAAGTCTGTGTGGAAAGATTTTGTGTGATGTTCTGAATTGGGGAAATATCAGTTCATTTCTTGTCTGAGTCGTGGCCTTAATGTCTTGATGTTTGGGAAGCCAAGAAATCCTGGAGCTCCGTTGTAAATAGAAGCAAAACCTCATTCTGGTTCCCTCCCTGCCTGCATTTGAGCTGGTGATCTGGCTGGAGGGCAGACACACGCTGCTGAAGCTGTTCAAGTCCTGCCTGCAGTTCTCCAGCTGATATCTTCATTGTCATCACTGGGTACGTGGGTGTGTGTTTCCAGGGAGTGTTGAGATGCTCTTCTAAAGAACCCCTCTGAAATCCCAGCTGCTGTTGGCTTGCTTTCAGCCAGGAGCCAGTGATTCAGAACCAGGATAGTGTCTACAGCTGTGTTTCTAGGAATGGGCTCTCCTCCCTGTATCAATGACTCTGCATCCTCAGGGCTGCTGCAAGAAGAAAAGGGATCACCGAGTGTGGCCAGTGGAGGAGGAGGGCACAAGGATGCTGCCCTGGGCACAGCTGTGCTGCCAACATGAATCAGATGGCAAAAGGTGAAAGAAAATGATATGAAAGTCATGGCAGCTTTTGCAATCAGCTCCGGAAGCATTTGGGTTCAGAGAGTGGAAACAAAAGGAGCTGAGGCTCATGTGAAAACTTTCCAGGAGCCAGGAATCCCTTTGTGAGAGCTCAAAACCAATCCCCGTTCTTTTCTGTGTCTCTGGGCAGAGCCCTGGCTCTCTGGAGCTGAGATTGCTTGGTTTCGTAACAGAGCTCAGCGGGTTGGCTTGGGGTGGCCTTTTGTGTCCAGGACTGAGGAGCAGCAGCAGTTTGAGTCTTGGATGTGGCTCTTGGTGAAGGAAGGAGTAGAGTGGAAGGGAATATGGCCCAACTCAGAGTAGTTTGACACTTTCTTTTCCCTTTGTTCTTGCACTTAGTGGTGCTGTAGCCGTATTGGAAGCCCCAGCTCACAGCACACATTTAGGTTCCAAAAGACCTTTAAGATCATCGAGTGCAACTGTGAACCCAGCACTGCCACTAAACCATGTCCCTAAAATCACATCTTTGCTTTGGGCAAATTCAGCTGTGAAGACCTTGCTGCAGAGGCTTTGTGATTCATAGCAGGGAAGATGAGCTTAGCACTGTCTTCTCTTTCCAAACCAGGCAAGGGAGTGTGAGCAAGGGGCCAGAGGTAACAGAGAGGAGGTGAGGAAGCGAGTTTGTGGGGCTGAAAAAGCACACAGCTCTGTGGCAGAACTGAGCAGGATCTCTTCAGCCTCACACCAGAGTTATTTTAGCTTCATTTGGATATCACTGCATGCAGTCCAAGTAGCTCCAGTGAAAAACAAGTTGATATGGAAGCCAGAGCATTGTGATCTAGGAACAGATGTGCTACACTTTCTCTCTGGCCCTCCATCCTCTTGCTTTGTTTCCTCACACCTTTCAAGGCTAAAGGGGTTTATCTAAAGCAGGAGAAAAATGCCTTAGGGTTTCTTCTTCCCTGTGTGTTTCTTCCCTTCCTGGAGCTCATCTGTGTCAGTGGATGATGGATGCAAGTGAAGCTGTGGCGTGAGGAATGAGGCCAGATGGAACAGACCTGCAAACCCCACGCTGGGGTCAGCAATGCCAGAGCTAGCAGGGTTCTGGAGAGCAGAGAGCAAAGGCAAGAGCTGATTCAGCCTCAAGTATGTGGGTGGGATTGTTTCAGAAGCAAAGGAGAGGCTGGAGATCCAGGTCTGAGTTAGGCAAGTAGCTGAATTCTACAACTTGGAGTTTGGGGGGCAGGGGGGTGAAAGGAGAAGGGCTGGTGGGTCCATCTCCACAGCTGCTGGCTTGTGAGAGTGGAAATTGTGCAAGGCTGGCTGAGAAGGGCAGGACTATTAATCATGAGCCATGAGAGTTAACTAGAAATCCCCAGCAGCATTTTTCCCTCATATCAAGGGAGCCTTGGCTTTGTGCTTTTTCTCCCTCCCTGCTTTGTGTTCCTCCACCTCAGACTGAGCAAACCACATCCCATTGGCTTTGGGTCTGTCTTTTCCTACCTATAATTTGGGGTGCAATCCACTCAGTTTTGTTTCCTAGAGGTAGTATTGCTCTTTGAATGAATCCTTGGCTCCTGAAATGCTGTTAAAGGCTTTAGGGTTGATACCTGAGGGCAGGAGCTTGAGAGATACACGTTCAGCTTCTGAGCTGGTTGCAGAGAGCTGCTTTGGGAGCCTCAGAGATCCTTCAGATGAGTTCCCAATCTGCCTGGTAGCTTCAGTGTCTGGCTGTGATGCAAAGCTTTGGGAGATGAGGCTTCCTTGCTGATGGGCCAGCATTGTTGCAGGCGTTTGTCTCCACGTGTACCCGATGGAGAGGGTGATTTACAGCAGTCTGCTCTAGCCATTAAGTGTGTTGTTTGCTTCTGATTTATATGTGGAGTCTGTTTTCACCATTAGCCCAGCTGCTCTACACGTTGGTGTTGGAAGGTACAATGTGTCTGCCTTGGATTTGCCTTATTGAATACTCCCAGGGTAACACTCTGCAGTGAGAGGAAAAACTGTTCAGGGCTGCAGAGAGCTAGCAGGAGAGAGCTCTTGATGCTCCTTTGTCCTTGAGAAACCTCCTTATTTTTGCTCCTTTTGTTCTTTAATCTTGACTCCAGAGCTGGGGTTTGCAGCATGTTGAGTTCTTGTCAGGCATTTTGCTGTTTGCTCAGGCTCAGTGCAAACCCTGGAGCTGCTCTATCAAAAGTTCTCTGCTCTGAATGGCTGTGGCTTGGCTTTGCTCTCAGAGTCCTGAAAATATCATTGTGTGCCGGTCTGCTATAGCTATCTGAGCACTGAAATACCCTGGAGGGAGTGAAATGATGGCTTATTTCATGCTAGTTTGCTCTTTTTATTCCTTCCTTGGCAAACAGAGGCAAAAAAAGGAGAAGAGATGGATTCATTAAACAGGATCCCAAGTCAGAGTTTGGTTTGTGTGTGTGTGTCAGCATCTCTAGGGGAAGAGAGATGTGTTGTGGGCCCTTTGCACCAGAGCTTGAGGTATTGTGCTGGCTCTGGCTTCTTACATTCAAGTCCAAGAGCAAAGCCATTCAATTTGCACCTTTACTGCAGCAGAGAGCTTCACATGGAGGTTAGAGTTGGGGCTGAGGGTTACTTGGATGAGATTTCCTGCCCTTTGGGTCTTTGGAGAAGGAGTTTACTCTCTCTGCCTCCTATCTCTCAGTCTGCAATGGGAGGTTGAGCCATTGCTTCCTCCCATCTTTTGAGTCCTCTCTTTATCTCGGAGGCTTTTCAGATTTGTCTCAGGGTGGGAATAGTGACTCTGCTGCTTTGGAAGCATCAGGGAGACATTTAACAGCAGCACTTCAGACACTGTCCCTGCAGGTGAGATCACCCCTTTGTTCTGAACACCCCTCCCTTGTGCTGAGAACCAGCTGTAGCCTCCATCCTCTCAAAATGGAAGCGAAATGGAAGTGCTGCCTGGTGAGAAGCAGAGCTGGGTTTCAGCACGTTGCTGATGTCAGGTCTAGTCAGGGAAAATGTTCCATTTTCCCTTCCTGTAATGTGCAGGAGAGCTGATGCTGACGTAACCATGTGGAGGGAACATACCTATGGCTTTGTATAGGGTGGCTATATCCTGCAGTCACAGATGGAAAAGCTCACTTAGGCTGGCTCACTCACCTTCTCAGCTGTCAGGGCAAATTTCCTCCATAGTTACTATCTTTTCATGTGCTTTCCCAGTGCAATGTTAAGCTTTTAGGCCTCTGTCCTTTGGGCTAATCCTTTTAATGGGCTTCTATTAAAAACACTTTTAAGGTCTCCAGCAGCCAAAGCTATTTCCAGATGGAGTTAAGGCTTTGATTACATTTTGGTTCCTGGTGAAGAAACCAAGGCAAGGTAGAGGGAGCAGAGGAACAAGGTGGTATCTCAGGTACAGCTCCAGGTAAACACACTTTCTCCATCAAGTGAAGAGCTGGAAAGGTTTCATAAACTGCACCAGGGGAAAAGTGAGTTGCAGGCTTTGGAAAGCAGCCTGGGGAGGCCTTCCCTGCACAGAGGCTCTGATACTTTCCTGGCAGCACATAGTCAAAAGCCATGCAATATTTCAAGGGAATTTGCCAAATCCAGGAGGAAACTCTTGTGCATTAATAGCAAATGGACTCCCAGATTGCCCAGGAGATGTACAAGTTTGCTTTTGAATCAGACCCTTTGTCTGAGCACCTCTTATAATGTCTCAGATGTAACCAACCTGGATGTTGTTGGGGTTGGTTTGTTTTCTTCTCAAGGACTACAAGAGCTTTCAAAACCTAAGCCCAGGCTGTGTCTGAGCAGCACTGTCCTACTAGGTAAATCACAAGGTCCAGTGTCTCATGGATACTCCAGCCAAGCTGCTGGAGGGCTGGATTCCTGCAGGTGAAGATGAAAACAGGGAATGGGTGACCTGGTTTGATGTGAAACTGTGTGGGAAATGCAGACAGTAAAAGAGTAAAGAGAAACAAGGGGAGAGGGGAAGAAAGAAGGAAAGGAGAGGGTGGGGGAAAATGTGTCTTGCCCAAGGTGATGTGGGCAGAGCAGTAGCAGAGCTGTAGATGAGGAGGAGATAGCTGCTCCTTCCCTTGCCCCAGCAGGCTCTTGCTCTGCAGTTGTTTGCCATTTGCCCAGGGTGGGGAATGGCTGTGCCACGTGGCAGTTGCAGGACTGTGCCCGTCCTGCTGTCATCTCCCTGCCTTTGGTACCTCTGTGTGCTGCTAATCACTGACCACAGGCTCGTGTCTCTTTAAAGCTCTGGGCATTTTTGCCTTCCAAGTGATTGAATTTTGAGCAAGGGGAAGGGAGGATTCCTCAGCTCTGATGTAACTGTTAGCAGAACCACGTGGGTTTATACATTTTTTTTTGACAAGAAAAAGCCTCCTGGAAGCAAGTTAAAAATGTTTCAGTAGCTCCTTTGTAATTGCTTGCCACAGCAGATATTTTCCAGCCAGGCCTTTGCTTTTGGGCTTGGGTCCCTGTGAGGTTGGTTTGTGCACTGCCCTCACGTAGGCTCCAAATGTGAAATCCAGGGCACCTTCCTGACTCATTTGCTGTCCCCAGGAAGGCTGCAGCTGGATGAGGAACCCAGCTTGGGCTGAAATGCCAGCGTCAGCACCTCAGCATCCCCAGGCCAGGAGGGGAAGGGATGCCCAGGACCTTGATGCCCCAACCTCCTTCCCTGCCAGGCCTCCTGCTTCCCTGCACCCTGCCAGCATCCAGGTGGCCCGAGGAAAGCTGAGCTCAGTTCACTTCTACAGTGAAGAATAAAATAGCTGGGACTAAATGAAGGGTGCTGTGCCTCTGAAAGAAGCCCTTCAAGTGACAGAGGAGATTTGTTACAGGGCCATTTGTAAAATAATGCACCTCTAAATGAGAGTTGAAGCATCTTCTTTGGGAAGATGGGTTGGCACAAGGGGGAAAGGTTTGTTTGCTTCGCTCTAGTGTCTTTTCCTCAACAGCTCTTCCTTTTCTGTCTCCTCCTGTTCAGCCCTGAACAGAACTGGGCCTTTGTTCCTCACACTTTCCACAGCCAGTTTCCTTGCAGCCCAGCATCACTGGTGTTTCATTTCTCCTTCCAGAACATGAACATCCAGGTGGAGGACATCAGGATCCGTGCCATCCTCGCCACCTACCGCAAGCGGGTGCCAGTGACGGAGGGTTACGTGGAGGTGAAGGATGCAGGGAGCTGGAAGCAGATCTGTGACAAGCACTGGACCATGAAAAACTCCCGAGTGGTCTGTGGCATGTTTGGCTTTCCAAGTGAGAGGAAATACAACACCAACGTCTACAAGTAAGAGCAGAGCTTTGTGTGAGCCCCCAGCAAGGGTGGGGGGGGTGGGGTTGGGATGAACACTTGGGCCCTTGTTGGAAAATGCAGATTGTCAAATGACAACTGGAGACCTTGAGGTAGGAAAAAAAAAACCCCTCCAACTGCTTCATTCCTTCAGATCAGGTTTTCCTCCTGGGTAAATATTTGCCATGTCAAGCATTTCCTTGTGCAGGCAGGGGAGCTCTTTGATCCTCACCGTCCTGGCTGAAGCCCCGCTGTGGTATTGGTGGTGATAGTTGGTAGGTGCTAGAGTAGGAGAGGTGGACAGTCAGCTCCAGAAATAGTTGTTTCCAGCTCCTAGGGTAGCAATTCTCTTCATCATTTCTGTGTGGCATGCAAGGGATGAATGGATGGGAGCAAACTGATGATGCTCTCCCAGGAAAACCCATCAGCTGCAAACAAATCTAACCCCTGCTAACCCCCTTCTGCTTACCCTCTGCAGAGAGGCAGCTGTAGGGTCAGGTCTGGTATGTGCTGAGAGTTCCACTGAGGTAATCTTGGAATAAAACAGGCCTTTGTTGTGTTTCCTTTGCCCAGGTTCCTCCTTCCCACTGATACTTTCAATTCCTGCTCTCACACCTCTCCTGACATGTTTCCCAGCTGCTCTGGCTCTCTTGGAGACTCACCAGCCGTGGTTTATGGGTGTCCAGCTGCCAAATCACACCCACAAAGGAGCAGCCTGCCCAGGGGAATATTTCTCAGTACATCTCTCACTGTTGTTAACCCTAGTTCAGCTCCTTTGGCACTGGCAGTTCCTCAGGGTCCCAGGCTGGAAGAGCCAGCAGCCATCTCCAACTGCCTGCCTTGCTCTGTCTGCTAAAGCCACCTCTGAGCTGAGGAGATCAGGAGTGCTTCCATGCTGCTGCTCCCAGTGTTGCTTCTGCCTGTGCACCTGATGTGGTTATGATTTCAGTGCTGTTTCTTCCTCCTCTGTTTGTAGATGGCTTTAAAGTAAGGGAAGAAGAGAGTGATCCAGAGGGAGAGTGCTGTGTATTGCAGAGCTGCAGGCTCCTGGGTTCAGACTGTGTTTCCAGCTTCCAGGAGCTCTACTCTTTATTGTCATTACTTCAGCTTGTATTTTGTCCCCAGACTTGCTTCTTCCTACACCTTTCCCCAGGAATAACACCCTGAAGCAGATGCAAGATAGTTTAAGTGAAATTCTGTCTCATTTCTTTCCTCCACTGTGACCTACAGAGGGGCAACACATCAAACTGGTTTAGGGGGGAGAACTGAATCAGGAGTTGTGGGTTTCTTGCCTCTGCTCCTCTTGGCCTGTGCAATTGCTGGGTTTGCAAGCTTCCCCTGGAACTGGCTGGCCATGAGTTGTTTCTTTCATTAGGAAGATAGTGATCAGTGGAAGAGGTCCTTGGGTTGGAACAGCAGAAAGCCACAGAGCAGAACACGAAATACAGAACCCAAGTGGGATTCTGTTTTCAGGCTTCCCAGGGAGATGAGCAGTGAAGCAATAAGTGCTACCAAGGAGGGCTCATGTTTGGCTCTGGACACCAGTCAGAGGAGTGTTTTGCTCCCATCAGTGTACCATTTCTCCCTCCAACTCAGCTCTGAGATTCCCACCCTCTGCATCGGAGCAGGAGGGCAGGATAAATTACCTCTAGGAAGACAAAGCAGAGTTGGGGTGGTTTGGGTTTTTTTTCCCCCTGCTTCTCAGTTGTGGTGTTTCCAAGAAAACCATTAACTCGAACAGCTGGAGCCATCTGCCTTCAATAAAAGGGTGCTTGGTAATTGTCCTCCTGTCTCTTGCAAATCACAGAGATGGAAAAAGTGAGGCACTGAGGCTGCTCAGTGTCATATTCAGCAATGCTGAAAATCCCATTCACTGGAGCTGGAAAGAAGCAGCTCCTACAAATACCAGGCTTGGAGAGCTCTGCTGCCAAGCCAGATTGATTAAATAGCCTCAGTGCTCATTCCTCCCTCACCTTTGCTTGGTTTGAGTGAATAAGAACAATTGGCTTGGCTCCTGCACCCACGGAAGGATGTTTTAGAGCACATGCTGAATGTTGTCCCGGGTTGGAAGATGATGGGATGTTGTTTAATTGGAGGAATGAGACTTGTAGAAGTTTGTCAGCTGGACAGTTTGCTTAGGACAGCAGGAAAGGCTCTGTGCTTTCTTGGGGTGTTTGGCTCTCTGCTTTGTGTTACTGGCAGATGCCTCGTGTGCAGCCAGAGCTGCTGGTGAGGGAAACCTCCCAGTTCTGGACTGGGAGCTTCACAAATGCTGCATGATCATGGTACTGGGATGATGACCTCTGGCTGGTCACTTGAACTAAACCCCTTTCTCCATGTGAGTGTGGAGCCTCAGCAGTGTTCAGTGTTCTCTGGCTTTGCTGTCCCTCATTTATAAATGCCATTTTCCCAAGAGTGGGTCCTTTCCAGCTCCTGTCCCACAGCTTCAGAGGGGCTGCAATTGGGGTTTCTGCTGGCTGGGGCTGCTCCATTCCCACATCTCCCCCCAGCAACTGCAGCTTTGCAGGCTGAGCTAGCTGATACTCTGCTCTGCTTCCCCATAATGGTGGGAGGTGAAATGATTTGCAGATGGATCTTGCTTGAAAGAAAACAACTTAGTTCATCCTTGTCCCGTTGCCAGGGTTTTCTTCCTGAATGTAACTTAGACCCTGCAGCTGACAGTACGATTTATGTCAGGAAAGGAAACAAATCTCAGTGTTGTTTCCATGTTCTTGTTCATTCTTCAAAGTGATTTTTTTATATAGGCACCACTTGTTAACTCCTCCTCCCAATTCCTGCTCTGGTGGAGAAAGCCAAGTAGAATTAAATGCATTTTGCTGATGGGGAGAGGAGAAGTCTGTGGGCAGAGAGATGGGCTTGATGCTTTCTCTCAAGGCTTTACAGCTTTGTGGTTTGTCAAAGAAATCAATGGAGGAGCCTCAGCAGTTCCAAGATCCTTCATTGAGTGTCAGTCCAAACAGCATCTCCCAGTTTAAGCTGTGTCCTCCCAGCATTACAGACCTGGTCAGATGTGTGGGGCACTTAATTGCTCCCCTATGCCTGTAGTAAGAAATGCTCCTGGTTTGGGTTCACCCCAGCCCACCCAGGGCTTTGGCAGGAGTGGCAGGTCTGCCTTCCCTCCTGTCTTCCTCAGCAGCAAACTTGTTAACTTTCTCAAGGGGTAGAAGCTTGGAGCTCCCACTCCTGAGGAGGAGTTCCCCAGCTTCTGTTCAGTGTGTCCTGAGTGAGTTTTCCTGGCCTGTATGTGTGTAATGATTTGTGTTCTGCTCCCTGATTCCCCTCGGATGCATCCTCACATAGCAAGGTTCCTTTAGCTTAACCCTCAGCCACCTCCCACAGCCCTTGGGCTTAAACTGTGTCTTTGTTTAAAGCTGATGTGATGAAAGCCCATCCCTCCCCACCAGCAGAAACGGTTTGGACTCCAGCTTGACCTAGAATTGGCTACATTCTCCCAGCATGACTATTCACTCACACCTCTGATCTGAGCAGCATTGCTCTTGGCTTAGGCCAAGGCCAGTGAGGGGTGAGTTGCACCCTTTGTGTGTTTAAAAAGTGAATAACAGGAGTGCCCTGAGTTTCTCTCTGCAAAGATCATCTTGTGTTTCTGTTTCTTTCGGGGATATATTTGGTCTGGGGAACTGAGGTGGGGCCTTTCTCTGGCTGTTTCTCCCCAGCCTACCAAGGGCTGTTAATTCCAACCAGATGTTAATGCCTCATGAAATTTCCAGGGTGAGATCATTGTTTGCTATTATAAGGCATCCCCAGAATCACTCCTTTAAGACAAGCTGTGTCTCTTGTCTGCTTTGGGGTTCGTGGAGCTCTGTGAAAGTCTCCTTCAGGTGCTTACTTCCATGCTGAGCATGCAGACAGGAAGGGTTAGAGGGGAGAGCTGAGAATGTGGAATAAACATCATGGAATGTAGCAGCCTCCAGATGCTTTCCAGTGTGCGACACGTGCCCCAACCTGCCCCCTCTACCCTGCAATCCAAGAGGGCAGTTAGTAGTCAAGTGGGACCTCGGTGCTGAGCTCCAACAGTCCAAGGGTAGAGGCTTGTACGCTGCCTTTGGAATGAACTGATCTCTGACCCCTGCATAACATGGGGATCTCTGTCCTGAGTCTGTCCTTTGAGGCCATGGCTGTTGCTCTGGCTGCAATTGTTGATTCATCCTCTGATCTTTAGCTTTTGGGGATGACCTGTTTACTCCCAAGGGACACCTGAACAGAGGGTCATTGTGTGTGTGAACAGATCAGCCTTCAAATAACGCTGCTCAGCCCTCATTCCATCTCAAGGCTTCTGGGGTTTTCTTCTATCCCCAGTTGTGGCTCCATCAGTGCAGTTGTGGATTCCTAACTACCATTGTCCTGTTCCCTTTTATTCCTTTGAAGGATGTTTGCCAGCAGAAGGAAGCAGCATTACTGGGCTTACTCCATGGACTGTAGTGGGAACGAGGCCCACATCTCCAGCTGCAAACTGGGCAAACACCTCACGGTGGATGCTCAGAAGAATGTGACGTGTGAGAACGGGCTGCCAGCCGTGGTCAGCTGCGTCCCCGGAAGGGCCTTTGCCCCCAGCAGCCACAGCGGCTTCCGAAAAGCCTTCAGGCAGGAGGTGAGCAGGGGGTGAATGCAACCTGGCAACTGGGAAAAGCCTCAGGGTAGAACTGTTCCCCATCAGCTGTAAGGCCTGAGCAGCATTGCTGAGGTGCCCCTGAGCTCAGGCTTCTCTTCTCCAGCCTCAGCAGCCCCAGGGCCCACAGCCTTTCCTCCTCACACATGTTGCAGCCCCTCAGCATCTTGGTGTCCCTGCAATGGCCTCTCTCCATCAGTTCCCTGTCTCTCTGGAGCTGAGGAGCCCTGAACTGGCCACAGGACTCCAGATGAGGCCTCAGCAGGGCAGAGAATGAGGGAGAAACCTCCCTTGACCCACACTCTACTTGATGCCCCCAGGCTGCCATTGGCTTCTTGCCCATGAGGCCACATTGCTGCTCATGGTTCTTTGCTGCCCCACAGCACTGCCAGGTCCCTCTCCTGGAGCTGCTCTCCAGCAGGTCCCCCCCAGCCTGTGCTGGTGCTGGGTTTGTTCCTCCCCGCTGCAGGACTTGCCCTGTTAAACCTCAGCAGGTTCCTCTGTGCCCAACTCTCAGCCTGCCCAGGTCTCACTGAATGGCTTTGTATTCCTTTCTCACTACAATCTCAGCTGAGCCTCTGCCCTCACAGGTTCATGGTACCTTCCTTCCATCCAGGCTAAGAAGGTTGGGGGAGCAGCTGCAGCTTGGCAGGGCTGGGAGCAAGGAGTAAGAAAATAACATTTGTCACATTTCTGAGCTGTTCTGGTCGAGCCAGTTGAACAGTTGCCCAGTTGCTGCTGGGCTTTGCTGTTTCACAGTCACTGAAATAACTGCTGTGTTGTTTCTCCCATTGAGGTGCAAAGGAAATAAACTGGCATTTCCTCTAGCCCTGTGTCTTCTGCAAAGGAATGCCCTGTGAAAGACTGGGGAAACGGGGCCTTCAGGAAAGGCTGCAAGGGTTGTGTTTGTTTAGTCTAGCAAGGAAAGGGCTGAGTGGAGTGTAAAAGCTCCAAGATATGCAAAAGGCTGTTAGGAAATGCCCCTGGAGTCAGTTTGGTGTCAATGGGGTGACTGAGCGTGAAAGAGAAGCTTCACTTTGAGGCAAACATGCTTTAGGCTGATGCTGAGGGAATTTTTCCAGGGGTGATGTCGGGGTCTGGAGGCTCTTCATGGTGAATTAGAGTTTGGTGTTTTGTTTTGGTGTCAGAACTCTGTGTGCTCAGACATTCCTGGTGCAGAACTCCTCTGTGAAACGGGCTCATAGACCTGCAGAGAACTAAGATATCTTATTCTCTGCCCATGTATATTGATGTGAGAAACATGTCTGTGGATGCTGTAAGGCTCACAGATAGAGATCTCCTTTCATCCAGCACTTTTAGCCTTCTCTGTTATGTGCTGGTTGTTTTAAGGTGCCTCAGGGTAATGCTTTTTGAGGTCACAACTTGGAGTCTCCTTCTCTGGGGACATTCCAACCCAGCTGGATGAGTTACTGTGTGACCTACTCTAGGTGGTCCTGCTCTGGCAAGGGGGTTGCACTGGATGAGCTCTCAAGGTCCCTTCCAACCCCTAAGATTCTGTGATTCTGTAACTTACCCACAGCAATGTGCCATAAATAAGAGCTGTAAAGAAGGGCTCCTTCCTTCCCAGGCAGTGGTAACACCACTTTTGTCTCTTGTCTTCCAGCAACCACTGGTGAGGCTGAAAGGAGGAGCCAACACTGGCGAAGGACGAGTGGAAGTGCTGAAGAATGGGGAATGGGGTACAGTTTGTGATGACAACTGGAACCTGGTGTCAGCCAGCGTGGTGTGCAGGGAGCTGGGCTTCGGCAGCGCCAAGGAGGCCATCACAGGCGCGAGGCTGGGGCAAGGTGAGAGCAGCCAGAGGGCCCTGGCCACCTCAAGCAACCCTTCAGCAGTCACACACGTGTTTTGGTTGGAAAAGGCCTTTAGGATCATCAAGTCCCAGCCCTCCCCTCACCCTGCCCAGCCCAGCACTGACCCACAGCCCTCAGCACCTCAGCCCCACGGCTTTGGGATCCCTCCAGGGCTGGGACCTGCCCCAGCTCCCTGGGCAGCCTGGCACAGGGGCTGACACCCCTCTCAGGGAAACAGTTCTGCCTCGGCTCCAACCTCAACCTCCCCTGGGGCAACTTGAGGCTGTTTCCTCTTGTTACTTGTGACAGAGACTGACCCCCACCTCCCCACAGCCTCCTGTCAGGAGATGCAGAGTGCTCCTGTCTCCCCTCAGCCTCCTCTTCTCCAGCATTACTAGAAGGTTCCTGGCAAAAACAAGTCCTGAATCTAGACTTCAAAAACTCCCCAATTTTAAGACCAGAACGTTATAAATAGAAGGGCATTTGAAGAGTTCAGAGCCAGGCTTGGGTTTGGATTTCCTGTAATTTGGGAGTTGGTTTGAATCCCAAAGAGTGGGAAATGGTAACTCCAAACCTAATGCATTCCCCCTCCTTCTGGTTCACACACCTTCCTCACTAAAGAAAATGCCACCAAACCAAAAACTTTTTACCATGAGACTAAATGAATGCCTCAGTTTTCTTCAGCCCAGAGAAGAGAAGGGAAATCGACACCCTGTGTCAAGCACAGGAGTGTGATGTCCAGGATCTGGAAAGCTTTAAAACGTGTCTTGTCTGTTGGATTTGCCAAAAACAACCTTGTGGTGGGATGCAGGGAGCTGCTGATGTGTTCAGCTGCATCTAGGAAACAGCAAAGTCCTGGGTAGAGGGAGGAAGCAGCTGCCACGTGAGGAGGAGGAGGAGGAGAACACACTGTTCTCTGCCATCTCCCACAGCCACAGGCTGGAAGCTCCTGGCAGCAGCTGCCCAGCCCCACACGTTTCCCTTTCCTTTAATGTTTTAATCTTTGAGTGTTTTAATGGAATGACAGAAGGTGTAACTCCCTTCAGTGAGATCATCACACTGTGGTAGGAAAAAGAGCTCTTTGGGCTCAAACTCACCTCCACGCTCACTGCAGGGGTGAAGCACACACATGGGACACACAGGGGTTGATGTTCCATGAGGTTCCAGCTGCCTCTCGCTGAATTGGTGTGTCCAAAGGCTCAGCTTCAGCGGTGCTGTGTTGGAGATGGGCTTCCACAGGGTTAAACACCCAAAGGTGGGCCACAAGTTCAATCAGCAGGCAGTGGCTGGGGGGTCTAAGTTAAGAGGAGGTGAACTGTAGGGAAACAAGTGCCTACCACCAAGAGTCCAGGCTGTGCAGAAGGTGATTTATTCCCTCTTTTGTCAATTGGCAGCTGAGACCCAGCTTTAACAATTTACCCTTATTCACACAAGAGTCTGAGAGGAAGATCCTGAGCCTGGATGTCCTGAATGTGTCTTCTGCAATGTCCCTGGAGGGAGAACATAAGGTTCAGACCTCAGGCAGTAGGTGGATGTGTATTCTGCATATCCAATCCTACTCCTCTTGTTCTGCTCCAGGGAATGGCCCAGGAGGAAATGCAGGTTTTAATCACCATATTTCAGCACGTAGAGCAACGTGGTTTGGCTGCAGTTCAGTGCCCAGGACAGCAGCACTCACTGTCCCCAAAAAAAAGAGCAAACTGCCAGGGTTTACGTGGCTCAGGGCCCTGGCTCTGCCCACTCAATTTGTCATTTCATTAGTGGGACTTTGTTGGGCTGTTTCAGTGGAGAATGTCAGCCTGGATCCCTCTTGCATTCTTGGTGCATCACCCTGCAGTTCTGGTCAACATTCCTCCTCCTTGAGCTGGTTGGTGGCTTGTAATATGATGAGGTCAGTGTCACCATTTCCAGATGGAGACCACAAACGGGACTGTAATGAGAGAGAAGCAAAACCCAAAAGGCTAGCTAGATATTGCCCAGCAGCTCAGCCCTAGGAGCCTGCTCCCACCTTGGATCCATCCTGTGGGATGAGTGGATGCAGGGATGGTGGAAGTTCAAAAGGGTGATCAGAGCCAAGTTAATTCTGTTGGGGTTATTCTCAGCCTCTCATCTCCAAAAGCTTCCTAGAAACTGCTGGACAGCAGAGGTTCTCCATCTTGCAAGGATCTCCTGTCAAAACTGGACAGTGTGTTTCCATCAGCAATTACTCATGGGTTACAGCCAAGAAAGACTCTGGTTGTTCTTCAGTGACGAAGCTCATCTGCTAGAACCTCTGATTCATCCAGCTCAGCTTCTTTCTAACCAGCTTGGGGCTCAGTTTGCAAACAGGACCCCAGAGCTTTCCAAGCAGCTTTGTTGCCTTCTACAACATGTCTTTCTCCTCCTGCTGTAGCTCTTTGATAAGAATGACAGTTCTCTGTTGCCATTTGTCCAGGAAGGGACCAAATAATCCCATTTGGCTCCCAACACCTTGAGACCATTCTCTGCAGCATGAAGCTACATTTGCTCTCCTTTTCCACCAGTGCTGTTGCACCCATCTGCCCAGGGGTCGTCACCTCACACTTCCCTGTGCTTGTCCCAGACATGCCTGTGTCCCATTGAAATGTCAGGGCTTGATAGGGAGCAGATTCCAGCACACAGACCCATCCCAAAAGTCAGCATTTCTGAGCTCCTGCAGCTGAAGTTGAGTCAATTATGTCACAATGGAAACTTGGCTTTTGCAGTGGCTCTTGCACACTCCAGTCCCAGAGGCTGCTGGAAAGAATTTAAGGGTAAAATTATTGTTAATAATCATCTCACAGCTTGTTTTTTGTTTGTTTGAATTTGGCTGGAATTAGTTTTGCTCAGGGTTTACTGTGTTTTGGAAGCTAGAGGCCAGTGTGATGTCTGCAACAGTAGTAATAAACTGTTACTGGGGGTTTCTTCCCCACACAGTGTCAGGGGCAGAAGGTAAAGGGGCTGTGTTTGCTCTCTTCCCCTCCCCAAGGCATGGGGCCAATTCACCTCAATGAAATCGACTGCACGGGCTTTGAGAAGTCAGTCACAGACTGCAAGTTCAACATGGAGTCCCAGGGCTGCAACCATGAAGAAGATGCTGCTGTGAGGTGCAACGTTCCAGCCATGGGCTTCCAGAATCAGGTGAGAAGCTGAGTGATGGGGATGTGGGGGAGTGTGTGAGGAGGTGTTTCTGTTCGGTGCCCTCCCTACCTGTGCACTGCAGCACATCTGGGTTGGGAACTGTTTCTCCTGAGCTGGGCCTGTTGGATGTAATACAATGCAGATGTTAAAATCTAGACAGGGGACAAAATAAGAGTGTTCCCTTTTTGTACTGAGCTTTGAGCTCTTCCATCCATTTATAAATCCCTGTAAACCTATTTAGAGGTCTCTCTGCTCTGCCCTGGGGAGGCTCATCTGGAGTCCTGTGGCCAGTTCTGGGTTCCCCAGCTCCAGAGAGTCAGGGAATTGCTGCAGAGAGGCCAGTGCAGGGCCACCAAGATGCTGAGGGGATGGAACATGTGTGTGAGGAGGAAAGGCTGCAGCCCTGGGGCTGCTGAGNGCAACGGCACCCTGAGGTGGGGCACGGTGTGCAGCGACAACTGGGGCACGGTGGAGGCCATGGTGGTGTGTCGGCAGCTGGGCCTGGGCTTTGCCAGCCATGCCTTCCAGGTGAGTCCCCTGCCCTTCCCCTGCCTGGGTTTTGGATGTGGTGGTGTGTGTGTGGCTGCTGGAGGAGGAGGAAGGGTAACGAAGCTGGGGAAGGGTCTAGAGAACAAGTCTGATGAGGAGCAGCTGAGGCAATGAGGGTGTTGAGGCTGAGGGGAGACAGGAGCACTCTCTGTAGCTCCCTGACAGGAGCTTGTGCTAAGGTGAGGGTCAGTCTCTGCTCTCAAGTGACAGCACAAAGGGAAACAGCCCTGAGTTGCACCGGGGGAGGTTTCAATGGGAGATTAGGAGGAACTTTTTCTCTGAGAGGGTTGTTGTTGGCAGGCAGATTTCACCCAGTTTACCTGTTGGCAGTGAGAGAGGGGACCTGGGCTCCACGTGTGCAAGGCAGAGGGCTGGAGCTCTGTGCTGCTGCCATAGCAGTCCCAGGCAGGTCCCTCCAGCCAAGCAGAGCACAAGAGCTGAGGATAGCCACATCCCTTCTAGCACTGCCCCTTCCCAACCTCCTGCCTGTATTGACACAGCCCTGAGAGTCCAAGCTAAAGGACCAAGACATTTTTTCCTTTAGCTGAGACTGATGGTATTCAGGAGAGAAAGAGGCCCCTTATGTGCCTGCCGCCAGCCCCGGCTCCACGAG
>WBNH01001705.1:0-16408 GCA_013401255.1 Urocolius indicus | reverse complement strand
GAGGCTGAGGGGAGACAGGAGCACTCTCTGTAGCTCCCTGACAGGAGCTTGTGCTGAGGTGAGGGTCAGTCTCTGCTCTCAAGTGACAGCACAAAGGGAAACAGCCCTGAGTTGCACCGGGGGAGGTTTCAATGGGAGATTAGGAGGAACTTTTTCTCTGAGAGGGTTGTTGTTGGCAGGCAGATTTCACCCAGTTTACCTGTTGGCAGTGAGAGAGGGGACCTGGGCTCCACGTGTGCAAGGCAGAGGGCTGGAGCTCTGTGCTGCTGCCATAGCAGTCCCAGGCAGGTCCCTCCAGCCAAGCAGAGCACAAGAGCTGAGGATAGCCACATCCCTTCTAGCACTGCCCCTTCCCAACCTCCTGCCTGTATTGACACAGCCCTGAGAGTCCAAGCTAAAGGACCAAGACATTTTTTCCTTTAGCTGAGACTGATGGTATTCAGGAGAGAAAGAGGCCCCTTATGTGCCTGCCGCCAGCCCCGGCTCCACGAGCATAAAGCTGCAGTTGTGTGGAACAGGGCAGCCCTGTGTGCAGAGAGCAGGGCTCAGGGGGGTAACAACCAGCCTCCTGCAAGGGAAGCACTGCCTCAGACAGAGCTGCTTCTCCTGGGAAACCTGCTCCCACATTTGGCACTAACAGATCTGGCTTTTTCTCTGTCCTCTCTCCCCTTGTCCCCAGCAGCTGCAGCTTCAGGAGGGGTTAGTGTGTGCTGGGTGTTGTGAGGGAGGGTTAGGTTGGGTGTTCATCTGGTGTTTCCACGTGTTTTGTTAAACTAGTTGCTGCTTCACTGCTCCTCTTCAGGGTTTGAACATCTGTGCATCCCCCTCAGAAGAAGAGATGCAGCTCCCTGGCTTAGCAGAGCCTGGTGCTCCTCAAGTGCCTGGTTTCCTCTGGCATTTTCCAGCAGGGCTGTGAATTCTGCCTGCCCTCCTGGGCAAAGAGGCACTCTGGCATTGCCTCTGAGCTTCCCAATGCACACATGGCACAAGGCAGACGTGGTTTAATTCTCAGGCATCTCTGCCAAAGGCACAGCCTAAATGACTTAAACCAGCTTGAGGATGAATTCATGGGCAGAGAAGGGTGGAAAAGTGAGTTTACAGCTGGATTAGAAAAAAAACAACAGGGATTTAAACCAGCTCAGAAAGAAGAAGAGAAATTTGCTTAACTCTGGTCAGATGTCCAGGGCAGGGAACATCAGCCTGGGGTTTAATCCCAGTCCCAACCTTGTGCTTAAACAGCCCTGTGCTCATTCCCTGAGTGCTGTTCAGTGAGACCTGGGCAGGCTGAGAGTTGGGTAGAGAGGAACCTGCTGAGGTTAAACAGGGCAAGGGCAGAGTCCTGCAGCTGTGGAGGAACAAGCCCCTGCACCAGGCCAGGCTGGGGGAGACCTGCTGAAGAGCAGCTCCAGGAGAGGGACATGGGAGAGCTGGGGGGCAGCAAATAAACATGAGCAGCAGGAACATGGGCTGGAACTTGGGAAGTTCCCCAGGAACAGGAGGAGAAAATCCTTTGGTGCTGAGGTGAGGGAGCCCTGGCCCAGGCTGTCCAGGGAGGGTGTGGAGGCTCCTTCTCAGGAGGTTCCCAACCCCACTTGGACACGTTCCTGTGCCCCCTGAGCCAGGGGAAGCTGCTTTAGCAGGGGCTGGGGCTGGAGCAGCTCTGCAGGGCCCTTCTCAACTCTGCTCCAGCATCCTTTAGCAAGATCTGTCTCCTCACCAGAGTGAGCTCCTGCCTCGAACCTCCCTGGAGAACAAACCACAAGGTGCAATGGGGATGAGTCCCCTAAACACTGCTGGGTATGTTTAATGCCTTTTTCTGCCTTTCTACCCAGGAAACCTGGTACTGGCACGGAGACATCAGCGCTGACAGCGTGGTCATGAGCGGCGTCAAGTGCTCGGGGACAGAGATGTCGCTGTCCCACTGTCGTCACGACGGAGCCGACGTCTCCTGTCCTAGAGGAGGGGGCCGTTTCGGTGCTGGGGTGTCCTGCTCAGAGAGTGAGTCCCTCAACTTTCAGTTCCTTTTGGCCAGAAGGGTTTTTACTCTTCAGACAGGCAGGAGAAATGGCCTGGCCTGTTGCTGTGCCAGGGGTGGCCCAGAAGAGGGGTGGAATGGCTGCTTGATGGGGGCTGAGCTAGTGCAAGGGAGGGGGTGGCCTCTCCTGGGTGCCTCCTGGAGGGGGTTTTAGCAGCCCATCGGGTAATTTCAGCTCTTTTTGCAGCTGCCCCTGACCTGGTGCTGAACGCAGAGCTGGTGGAGCAGACGGCCTACCTGGAGGACCGCCCCATGTTCATGCTGCAGTGTGCCCTGGAGGAGAACTGCCTGGCCAGCTCTGCCATCAACACCTCGCTGACCTCTGGCTACCGCCGCCTCCTGCGCTTCTCCTCCCAGATCCACAACAACGGCCAGTCCGACTTCAGGCCCAAGAACGGCCGCCACGCCTGGGTCTGGCACGACTGCCACAGGTCAGAGGGTACCCAAGGAGGGGGAGGCACGGCATGGGCTCCTTCCAAGCCCTTCCCAGGGAGATTGGGATGCTCTGGGAGCTGGAGCTGGGAGGTGAGGGCAGCCGTGGGGCTCTGACAGCAAACGGCTCGTTGCAGGAGGGGTGAGAGTTAGAAGCTGGTCTGTGAGCAGATGTGGAGCTCGCCCTGGGAGAGGTGTGAGGCAGGGCAGGAGGTACTGGAGGAGTATGAGGAGGCTGTGAGATTGTGCTGGGAGAAAATTAGAAGCTGGTGAAGAGCACAAGGGTGCTGGGGAGAGGCTGAGGGAATGGGGGTGTTGAGCCTGGAGGAGGCTAAGGGGAGACAGCAGTACTCTGCAGCTCCCTGACTGGAGCCTGTGTGGAGCTGTGGGGGCTCTGTCTGCTCCGAAGTGAGAGGAAAGGGGCTGGAGTTGCCCCAGGGGAGGCTGAAGTTGGAGCTGAGGCAGAACTGTTTCCCTGAGAGGGGTGTCAGCCCCTGTGCCAGGCTGCCCAGGGAGCTGGGGCAGTGCCCAGCCCTGGAGGGACCCCAAAGCTGTGGGGCTGAGGGCTGTGGGTCAGTGCTGGGCTGGGCAGGGTGAGGGCAGGGCTGGGACTGCAGCAGCTTCAAGGGCTTTTCCATCTTTACTATCCCTGGGAGTGCAGACAGAGCCTGTGCCCCTGTGTGTGCCTGATGCAGCCCTCTCTGTCCTTCCCTGCTCTGGGAAAGGCCTCAAACACACTCCAGTTCTTCCCTTTGAAAACTGCATCTGGACTCCTCTTTAACTCTTTTCAGCTGGGAAGGTTTTTTTGGTGCTTATTTTTGACAAACAGTAAACTCACCCCCAAAGTGCCTCATTTTTCAGGGGGAAGCTGAGTCTCAGCCAAAGCAAACCAAGTGGGGAGGTGGGGTGTGAGAAGGAAAGAGAACTGGAACCAGGCCACCCAGATGTTTTGCCTATGAAATGCTGCCTTGTCACAAGGCTGTTTTTTCTCACATTTGGGGTAAAGGCTGTGAAGTAACCCCTTACTGGGAAGGGGCTGGGGGAAGATGTGGGTGCCAGGATGGGTTTGAGCGTGGCTGGTTGAAAAAGGAGGATGCTCAGAGCAATCTGGGAAGAGACTGGGGCAGTGAGGTGAGCCTGGGAAAGGATCAGGCCGAGGCTCAGAGCAGCCTGTGTGCTTGAAACTGGATTCTGTTTATAGGGAGGAAGATGAACTCAATTCCTCTTCAATCTTTCCAGTCTGTAAACAGCAGAACGTAAACATCTCTTTGAATGATTCAGACATGTTTCTGAAACTGAGTCAGGCTTGAGGACCTCAACCTTTTGTCAGAGGCAGCCACATGAGCCAACCTCCTAGAATGCTTCTCCTTCCTCTGCTGCCTCCCTCCATCACTGGCAGCTTCTGTTTAGCTGGGGTTCCACGTGGAAGTAGATGAAAAATGGGAAAGAGCTGTTAGCAGGGAGTGAGAAGCGATGAACTGCTGGCAGCTGGCATGGTTGCTTTTGGAAGGAGGTGAAACTTCCTCCCTTTCCCTCCTCGCTGCTCCTCAGCCTGTACCTGTGTGCAGTGATGCTGCAGTGATGGTGCTTGGAAGGGTTGAAGCCATGATTGCTTTTACAGCTGGAAAGGAGAGGGTTGCTGCACTGGTTTATTTGCATGCTCCTAAGCAAGGGCTTTTGAATCAGGGCCTGGTTGTGCTGTTGCCACACTCCTCAGTGTGTGTCTCAGCACAGAGGGGAGTGGATGTGCAGTGATTCAGGGACCCACAGCTGCTCTCCTCTCCCCCACAGAGCGCTCAGGCTGTGGGTTTGCTCCCAGTTCCAGGGCTGGGATCAGATTCCATGTGTTGCATCACCCATCCCCTGACCACGTGCAGCACAGGACTCTGTCTCCATTGGGTGTTTCCCACTGAGAGTCCCATGAACCCCACCTGGACCAAAGCATAGGCTTCACTTCTTTTTTTTTGCTGAGCCAGCAGCATGGCCCAGGGATCACAGAATCACTCTGCACACGCTGGTGATCACTACTCAAGAGTTACACTTCACGTGCTGTGGTTCATGCCCACGGCCCTGGGGTGGGAAGTGAAATGCCTGAAGAGACTGGAGTCCTTTAGAGCTGGTAATTAACAAGGTGTCTGTTTGCCCTGAAGGTAATTAATCCTTCTCTGTACCTCCCAGGCATTACCACAGCATGGAGGTTTTCACACACTACGATCTCTTGAACCTCAATGGCACCAAAGTGGCTGAAGGCCACAAAGCCAGTTTCTGTCTGGAGGACACCGAGTGTGAAGCAGGTACTGAGGGAAGCCCAGGATGGTGATGGGAGGGGGAGGGCCCTGCAGAGCTTATCCAGGTTCCCCTTCATCAAAGGGGGACTCTGTCCAGCAGTTCCCTCACCCTTTTGAACTGGAGAGCCCAGAAGTGGACACAGCACTCCAGATGAGGCCTCCCCAGGGCAGAGCAGAGAGGCAGAACCTCCCTCGACCTGCTGCCCACTCCCCTCAGGATGCCACTGGCCTCCTGGCTCATGAGGGTATGCTGCTGCTCACGTTTATTTGCTGCCCACTGTCCACTGCTGTATTATCTGCCAGAGCCTTTTGTGCTGGGAATGTATTGCTGGTGGCTGTTTTGAAAGATGCTTTTGAAGTCCTGAGCCAGGGTTAGAATATGACTTGAGGAGCTAGAAACCAGTCCTGAGGTGACACAGGGGTTGAGTGCAGGGGTGAGAGGGTCCTCAGCTGTGCAGATTTTCACTGCAGCTCCTTCCATTCCTACACTCAGCTGCTCTGCACACCCAAATGTGTATTTTCTGGTTCCTCTCAAGTGAGAAATTCCACAGCAGCTTGAGGTGTGGAGGGTGGCAGCTCCTCCCAGGCAGCTCAGCACCACGAGGCTTTCGATCCAAGGCTCTTCTCACTGTCTGTGGGAGCTGGGGCAGAGTCTGCCCTTCCTGGGAAGCTCCCAGCCTCACTTGCTGTGGATTTAACACTTTGTGCCTCTCTCTCCCCTCATGCAGATGTGCAGAAACAGTACGAATGTGCCAACTTTGGGGAGCAGGGGATCACAGTGGGCTGCTGGGACGTGTATCGGCACGACATCGACTGCCAGTGGAT
This sequence comes from Urocolius indicus, assembly GCA_013401255.1. NCBI lineage: Eukaryota > Metazoa > Chordata > Aves > Coliiformes > Coliidae > Urocolius > Urocolius indicus. The sequence continues at coordinate 10,828 of WBNH01001705.1, read as the reverse complement.
CGACATCACTGACGTCCCACCAGGAGATTACCTCTTCCAGGTAGGGAGGGAGAGGAGGAGGGTCTGAGCCACCCCTGTCACCTTCTTCCCTCAGGGATGGGTTTATTTATGCATCTCCTGCAGGGTTAGGGAACTGTTGTGGTTGGGAAAGCTTGATTCTGTCTCAGTCTGAGTGAGTGAGTGTCACATCCAGTTGAGCTTTCAGTGAGCTGATGCTGTGGTTTCTCCATCACTCCTTAGGTTGTCATCAACCCAAACTATGAAGTTGCTGAGTCTGATTATTCCAACAACGTGATGAAGTGCAGGAGCCGTTACGATGGGCAGCGCATCTGGATGTACAACTGCCACATAGGTGAGGCCAAGCCCTCCCATCACCACTAACCCACGGCCCTCAGCACCTCGGCTTTGGGATCCCCTCCAGGGCTGGGCACTCCCTTACCTCCCTAGGACATGGTTTAACAACCCTCAGGGGGATGAGCAGGTCACTTAGGGCATTGGATGAGCTCTCCTGCTGAGCTGGGGCAAGAATTCTGTTTTAAAACAAACCCAACAATTCTATTTCCAAAGAAATGGAGTTTGCTTTTGTTGAGCAAAAAAGGGCTGGGTCCTCATTCAGAGGAGCAAATGGAACGTCAGCCTCAAGGAGGGCAGTTCACAGGTCCTGCTTCCTAAGCTACAAAGGTTAAAGCAGCAAAATTGAGGGTAGTGTGTAGTGTACAGCCTTCAAAATCCATAAAGGTCTAGCTCCTGGGGTCTCCTGGCTGTTCCAGTTGTGGTGAGATTTCATTAAATGCTGAAATTAATCAGCCCAGAAAAGTCTTGGCTGTGCTGGCTTTGAGCCTCACCATGTTCACAGCACTTTGTGCAGCTTGTGAGGTGCTTTTTGCTCAGCCTTGTGCTCTCTCTCTCTCTCTGTGCCCTCCTCAGGTGGCTCCTTCAGCGAGGAAACGGAGCAGAAGTTCGATCACTTCAGTGGACTCACAAATAACAGGGTGGCCACACGATAGAGGGGCAGCACCTCCCCTGCCACTATTTAATGAAGCGAGAGCTCCCCGCTTCGGTGATTTCCCTGAACCACTGCACACACCAAGAAAAGACCAAAAAAAAAAAATCAAGCAAACAAATCAAACTCTAAATTAGCAAGGTAAATTATTTTCCTTCCTGGGTTAGGTGCTCAGACCACCCTGTGCCTCTTGTCCCTCCAGTCCCTACGACTGAGGTAGGTAGGAGCAGGCTTTCAGACACGACTTGGCTCCGTTTCTTCACCATTCCAACCTTCTCCACGACCATTTCTCCCCTTGCTATGCAGCACCATCTTTATCCACGGGCAGGAGCAGGACTGGCCTTTGTTTGGGTACCAAAAACCTAAATCTTGTCTTTACTGTTCATTTGAGGTGTTAATGTTGGTCTTTGACTCAAGCTTGAAGGCTGCTGCTCACCCTCCAGCCTTACTCCAGTGTAGCAACAAAACCACACCCAGGATGGTGGTGGGGGTTGGAAAGGACCCCCAGAGCTCTTCCCTGCTCAAGCAGCTTCCCCTGGCTCAGGGGGCACAGGAACGTGTCCAGGTGGGGTTGGAAACCTCCCCAGAAGATGCCTCCGCACCCTCCCTGGGCAGCCTGGGCCAGGGCTCCCTCACCTCAGCACCAAAGGACTTTCTCCTGTGCCAGAGACACTTGCTGTGTTCCAGCCTGTGCTCCTTGTTCCTGGTACTAGGCACCACACATCAAAGACTGGCTCCATCCTCCTGACATCCAGCCCTTTGCTGAGGTCCCCCCCTCAGCCTTCTCTTCTCCAGCCTCAGCAGCCCCAGGGCCCGCAGCCTTTCCTCCTCACACAGATGTTTCATCCCCTCAGCCCTGTGCTGGAAATACAGGAGAAACCCAAATACTGGAGCAGCTTTTCTGAGCAGAACAGCCTGAAGCACAGTTTAATACCCCAGTGAGAGTCTTGTGTTCATCAATCAGCACCTAGAAGAGCTCTTCAGCAGAGCAGCTGCCACCAAACTGTTCACCATGAAGCTGAAGCTGCACCTCCCTCCTGCTAAATGGAAGACTCTGCAGCTCTCCTGCTGATGGGCTGTGAATTCCCACTGTGCAGTTAAACCATTCCCCTCACGAATTCTCCAGCCAGCTACATCTTCCTTCCTCAGCTGGCCGGTCCCTGCCCTTTCTTTAAAGGAGGAATTTAGTTAAGGCATTACATCATCGCTGTACCTTACAGAGGGAACTTCCTGATGTCCATCAGCAGGGAGCTGAACCTGGGCTGTGTAAGTTGGCTTTAAAAAGGGGTTTTTTTTAACACTTCAGTTCACAATGGTGCTAAGTGTGCTCCTCTGTTTGTTTGAGGACACACCTTGCCTCGCATATTCAGACACAGCTACTTGAATAAAACATGTTTTACCCAGAAAAAATAATGTTTTATATGCCATTTGTGTATTTCTGCTCCATAAAAGTTTAGGGCCTCGGTCATATTTCCTGGTACCGAAGGTTTTTTTTCCTCCCTCTCTGTATTGAAGACTTCTCCAAGGAGCTGAAGTGAACTGAACACTCACAGCCGCTCATTTCAGCCCACGGAGGGATTGCAAGTGGCTGCCCTATAGCTGTCCTCTCCACAGCCTACCTCACAGGGATGTTGTGAGGCTTAAAGAACACAGAAGGCATTTGTTAAAAGCCTGTCAGAGGATTTCTGGCATCTAGCGAAGGTTTTTAGCCTATTCCAAAGTTGGAAAACTCCATTTTGTTCTCAGGATGCAAAAGCAGAGTCTGGCTTGTGGCAGGTGACCTCAGCATCAAGTACCACCAGGCTCTGAGCACATCAAGTTCTGGTTGTCTTTTCCCAATCAGTGTATAACAACTTTCCTTTATTACAAAGCGAATCAGGCTCTTTGAAACTCTGTAAACAAGGAAAAAAACCCTGAAACTCGACTTGCATTCACTGCTTGTCAGTTTGAGGGGACGTTTGCACAATAACATCACAACAAAACAAACATGAAACAGGTTTTTTTTTGGGACTCCTGCAGATGCTCTGCTCTTGCTTACAGATAAATTTTGGCCAACACCATACAATTCTCTTCCTCTAATGCATTTGTATCCTCAGGATTACAGAGCAGGCTTTTCTGCAAGTGTCCCGGTGAGCAACAAATGCTTTTGAAACAGAGCAGAACAAAACGCTCTCCCCCAGGGAAGAGCCAACAGCAACTCTCAGCTCAATCTCTAATTAACACTTTTCCCCCTTCCCAACTTTACAAAGATGGTGCTAATCCCTAAGTGAACATCCCATGGTTAACTCACTGTTCTGCATGCAGTTACATAGCACAGCCACGCTCATCTAAACAGCTTCTTGTTACTTGTAGCTGTGGGGGTTTACTCCTCCTGGTCCAAGCTGTCTGGCACGAGCCCTTCAGGGCTCGAGGGGTCTTGCTGCCTGTGCCTCCAGCCCAAAGCCTGGCTCACCAGCCTCCTGGCCACTGCAGTGTCAGTCTGGGGTCTTTCTTTTGCAAGGTGAAGGAGTTCTAGGTAAAAAAAAAAAAAAAGGTGAAAAAAACCATGAAGTTAGTGCTCGTGCAGGAAGAGGTGTGTGGCTAAACCATAGGGCTAGCTTCTGTTTTCTTAGTTCCTTTCCAGAAGGAGCCCAGGAGCATGAGCAAATCCTTCCACCCCTGTCCAATACTTTCCCTAGATAAAGACATTTCAAGTAAAAGAACAATTTAAATGTCTAAAATAAATGTAGAAAGATGAACCTGCACAGTTGTACTTGAGATGTTTCAATGACAGTTCAAAAGCTATTTGGCTCTGATTAAGCCTCAGGCCTCTCCTGCAGTGCTACTGAGAATTATTTCTTCCCTGTTCCCTTTTCAGCAAGTTTCTTACCCATTCCTGGCAAAATTCAGCAAAAGCCTGGTCTCTGAGAACAAAATGGAGGCACATGGCCCAACCCATTCATCCCCACACAGCTTATTCTAAATCCAACTCAGCAGTTTAAAATCCGTAGAAAGCAGCAAGGGAAAACAAAAAGACTCTGCATGTTTAAACAACATAGCTAAAAATCTCTCAGATGCTTTGGGAAAAAGCCCTTTGGCCAGTAACCTCCATTTTCTGGCTTGCTACAGTTTCATCTTGCAACCAAGTGAACGCACCAAAACTTGTACCAAGTCCACACTAAGCCTGGATTTGGCAGTTACCTAATCATTTATCAGCAACTGTTTGCAAACTTATTATTCAGTTAGCAATGGGGGCTTTGCTTGCTTTTCCCCCCCAAGTTTTATTACTAAAGGCAGGGTTTAAAGGGAAAGGGGCAGACTCAAAGCAGTGCAGCTCAAAAAACTGCCACTCTTTCTTGATAAAGCTCCAAAGAAAGAACAACATTACAAAGGAGAGACACTGTCAGCTAAGAAAGATCCAAATATGTGTTTGGGAAAGAGAAGAGAATGAAAGTAAACACAAAATGAGTTCATGATGGTTCCCAAGAACAGGAATCAGGCAGCAGGATCGAGAACAGAGGAAGGGGAAGAGCGTAAAGCCAAATGCAATTCTTTGCCCTTTCATTTGAATCTGGCAGTTGTAACCATCACTCAAGGAAGGTCTCACGGTGACAAGTGTCCCTTTGGAGCATCACCACTGCCCTTGGTTTCCACAGAGGTGTAATGTAGAAGTAACAGTATAGTTGTACCTTCAGCAAAGTCTCTACTGCTACACAACTCATGGCATTTCTTTACTGTGGCAAGTATAACTGATTACAGTATGATTTTAAAAGGCAAATAAAAGAAATAAACCAATGTTAATGGCTGAGCTTAACAAGTTTTTCCTTCACCTGACACTGAATAAAACGCTGCCAAACCACCAAGTGTAACTGTGCTCGGGTTTGTGCCTGTGAGGGGCAGAGGCTCAGGGCATCTGCCACCCTCTGAGCTGCAACCTCTGCTGAGCAACGCAGCTCTGTGCCTGAAACCTCCCACCAGAGAAGCAAAACACCACAAGAAAAGAATCACACAGCAAAGTGCTCAGCTGAAAACAAAAAGCCACGGGATTTGGGGCTTTTTTGATTCAAGTCCTTGTGTAGCAGGAGAGGAAGAGTGACTGAAAACTTGAGCAGAGAGAGCAGCTGTAGTTCCCTCTCCTTAAGCAGAATGTCTCTCCTTCTGCAGATTTGGTTTTGTCATCACGTGTACCTGTGCCAACCTCTCCTGCCTGCTGCAAACAAAGCACAAACTGGCATCACCAGCACAGGAAGCTTGAACAGAACCATTTAGTTTGGAAAAGATCAAGTCCAACTGTTAATCCAGCACTGCCACAGCCACCACTAAACCCTGTCCCTCAACTGTGATCCAGCTGGGCTGGAAAACACAACAACAACAACAACAAAGAGGCTTTTCCTGAAGACTCAACACAAACAGCTCACTCTCCTGCAGTGCCAATAAAGCCATCAACAAATCAAACAAGAGAAATACTGGCTGCTTGACATACATTTCCCCATTTAAGTTGTCATCAGGATACACAAGACTGGTAAACCAAGAAAAACTACTCCTTCAAAAGAAAACAACTGCCTTACTTGGTCGCTGCAGTGCCTTGATCTTGGATTGCTTCGTGGCATGGATCAGCGGGCGGATCTTTAAAGAAGGATAGCGGCGGCCCAGGGCTTGAGATGCTACAAAGAACAGAGGTTGCTGAAATTAGACTGAATATCGGTGGCTTTTGGTTTCACACTCTGGTACCTGGTCTAACAACACTGAGGAATTTTGAGTTGCAGCAGCTGATGTGAGCTCAGGACTCATACTCACTAGCTACACTCATTCAGGTCCCCTCAGGCTTAACAGAACACGCTCCTCACGCAGGAAGAGCCCCAAGAGAACAGAAAGATGCTTTAAAAGCCAATTGTCAGGATTAGACTAAATCCCAAGAAAAGCACAGAAGCTTTCAGACTGCACACACTGCTGGAAGGAAACTCCTCTGGGACTGGGACTGGCTGTGACCCAGGTTGGGGTTGTTTGGCCCCAAGGTTGATTGTACCCACATGCCAGCACACTCCTGTGCACTTGCAGACATGGTGTCTAGTTCCAAGAGGGGGGCAAAAAAAAAAAACCAAACTCAAAACCAGAAGGTGCAAAGCAGATTAATTTCCAGAAGTACCATGTGAGTCCCTCAGCATACAAAAGGTGCCCTTGCTTTATTACCCAAGCTAATTAATAACCTGCTGTTCTCGCAGAGCTGCCAAACACCACCAAGTGCAGCTTCCCAAGCATGAGAAGCCTTTCAAGTCTGAAGCACACAGGAGGAAAGAGGTGATGAGCCATGAGAGCAGAGGAAGCCCAGAAGCTCCCAAATTGAGTCACTCTACCTGCAGATGGGCTGGAGAAGATTCCCAGGGCGTGTGTTTCATCGACCCACTGGATTTTGAACCCCCCCTCACTAAAATGAAAAGAAAGCAGAAGCAATATTAATTAATAAGGGAGAAAAAATAAACCTCAACCCACACAACAAAACTCATCAGGCCATCCTGAGTTATCAGAGGACTTGGTGGGTTTATTTAGACCACTTTTGAAGCTTTATACCCACATTACAATGAGGGGAAAGGGAAGGGAAAGAAGAAACAGACCATTAGATGTGCTGAATTAGATTCTCCCCCATCAGTGGTCACCCAGGACTCTCCTTTTCCCCTCAAGAAACCCCTTGGTCAAAAACCAACCTCCATTTCAGGGACCATCTTGTAACACAGGGTATCATTTACAACCCCCACCCCAGACACCCACAATAAGCAGCCAGGGATATAGAAGAATGGGTTCCAAAGCTCAAGGTGAAGAGACCAACGTGAACCTGGTGGAAAATGGGGAGTTTGGGAGCAGGTCTGCTCAGATTAGATCCAGCAGTTCTGAGCTAGGTTTAAAGTGCAAACAAATGCCTGAGAGGAAACACAGGTGAGACAGCAGCTTATTGAGAATATAAATCATGTTTTTATACTTTAAGGGATCTGTAGAGGTGAAGTGTTGATACTCAGTCTGCCAGGTGTATGAGGAGAGGAGGAGGATGTTGTGGGGAGACAGGGAGAGGTGCCTGCAGACACAGCTGAGAGGAATTCAGAGCTGCTGCAGCACCTTTATCACTAATAAGGGCTGCACTTTGTTCTAGGCCTGGTGCTAATCCAATGTCACTCCCTGAGGCACAAAGGCTCTGCTCTCCCCACATTTACATTACAAATTTTCTTGCATATAAGCACAAAATTACACTCAGGCCCAGTGAGGTAATGACAAAGCAAGCACCTAAAGGATCTCACTGAAGGCAGAGCAGTAGGAGTAAGCCTTCAGGTAGATAACTGTGTGTGTGACAGAGCCCTTAAGAACCAGTCAGGTTTTAAATCATGCAGGAACTGCAGGGAAGTGTCCTTTAAGGCATGGAAATATTTTAAGGGCATGAAGGTGAAACTGAAAATCCATCAGATGCTGGTGTGCCTTGAAGCCTGACTACTGCTCCCTTCCTGGTCCAGATGTGCTCAGGCTCTCAGAGAGGTACTCACTGGAAGTCTGAAAACATTTCTAAGATGTGCTCCGTTTTCAGAGATGGGGAGAAGTCGTAGATCTCAGTTACGTGGCCCAAATCCGCCTCGCTGGGCTGTGCATCTCCATAGCTGGAATAATCACAGCTGATCTTCTCAATGCTTACGTCCTTCACGGTTAAATGACCCACAATCTGAGAACAGTCAAAACAAAAAAGAGACTTTCAGAGAATCAGACAAGGTTTTGCTGCAGAGAGCAACCCTTCCAGGCCCCACCTCAGTCCCTGCCATGGGTTCAGGACTCTCTTCCCACAGACCAGCACATTCCCCTCAGGCCCACTCCCCAGCCACTCTTTCTCCCCAAAGTTGCCCCCTCAGGGCAGTATCAGTGGCCAAATGTTACCTCAGCTAAGAGCTCTGTGGTGCAGTCGTCCTCGAGGCTGCTGTGCCTGTGGTCACATGCACTCTCCTCTCTGTCATCCGTAGACAGACGCAGCTCACACAGCGCATTGGCCAAGCCCGGACCCTCCTTCTCCTGCTTTTCCTCTTCCCCCACAGGCACCTTCCCACTGTGGATCTGCACAGGTCCATCTGGAGCTGATGAATCAGCACCACAGACAGGCTCTGGCGCAGTCACAGGCTCATTTGGGGCTCTGGAGGGGTTCTGGTTCCATTCCACCTGTGCAGTGCTGGGACTCTCTTGATCTGGGCTTTCCAGCTGGGGCAAACTCCTGCCTCCCTGGGCTGTGCTGCCATTCGTCAACTCCCTGCGCTGCTCTTCAGGTGCTGCCACATTCCCATCACCCTGGGCAGCAGCACAGCTCCTCTCTTGGCTTTCCAGCACTGACAACACGGCTCTTGGCTCCACACTGTGGCTACTGCTCTCTGATGAGGAGGAGGTTTTGCCACGCTCCAACACACGAGCATCCCGCCTGTTTTGGTCTTCAGCTTGCAGTTGGCAAGGGATTTTGTTCCCTTCAGTGTTGTGGCAGCTCAGATCTTGCTCTTCCAATTTACTGTGTACAGACGAAATGGCATCTGAACAGTTTTTATCCCGATGATCCTGCCCAGAGAAACCATTGCTGCTCTCTAACGATGGCACATCCATACGAGAGGGAGGACGTTCCTTGTTCGTATCATCATTTTTTCCTGAAACACACTCCTCACCAGGCTCCTGTTGCTTGCCAAGGGCTGAGGAGACATCACTTGGGCTCCCTTCACACTTGCCCACTTCCTCCTGGGCATCCTCACTGGAAGCTTTAGGACAGATCCCTTCTTCTCGTGCCACATCCCCCTCCAACTCAGCACCAGCCACCACTGGGCTCTCCTGCTCCCCCCATTCTGCCTTCTTACGTCTTCCCTTGGGGACGTACAGGATTTTATCTGGTTTCTTCCAGGGGGGCCTTTTTATCCTGCCAGAGCCCACACAGCCCCGAGGGCCTTCCCCATGGGCATCCCCAGTGTGCCGTGGCCTGGCGCCTCGGCCTCCCCGGCCCCAGGGCTGCGGCGGCCGCTGCGCTCTCGGGGCGTTGCTGCTGGGTTTGGAGTTGCTGTTGGCCTCACTGGGCAGCCTGGGACCAAGAGAACAGAGTGAGTGGTGAGCAGAGGAGCCCAAGTTATGTTTGTGAAAGAGAGAGGAGGAAAAGCATCAAATCCACATAAAAATCAGCAGATAGGGGGGAAAAATGAGGCTCTGCCTCCTTAGATGCCATCGCCGATACCGTCCTCTTGTGAGACGAAGCACCACGTCAACTATGTGCTCATGAACTTGATAAAAAGCCCCCTGGCCATAAAGAAATGAAGCACCACTGTCTCTACCACCTGTACCTTACAGCTGAGTGACAGATGACCGTCCTCCTCCTCCAACCTTCACCCACAGAAAAGCTGCTCAGCAAGTCCAGGTTCTCCACAGTCCGATGGATCAGGTACCGCAGGCGACTGGACAGAGGCGGGAACAGGAGCACCCTGGAAGCAACACAGGGGTCATGGGCACCAGCAGCTGGCAGGAAGGAAACTGATGGGAACGTAGCAAGTGTTTATCCAATTCTTTCCCCAAGTTGTTCCCAGCATAGGGTTTAAACCCAAGTGGGACTTGCTGGTATCACAGATTCGTTTTGGTTGGTTAGGATCAAGTCCCAGCACTAACCCACAGCCCTCAGCACCTCAGCTCCACGGCTTTGGGATCCCTCCAGGTCCCAGCTCCCTGGGCAGCCTGGCACAGGGGCTGACAACTCTCTCAGGGAAACCGTTCTTCCTCAGCTCCAATTTAAGCCTCCCCTGGTGCAACTTGAGGCCATTTCCCCTTGTCCCTTCACCCCCTCATCCAGATCATTGATAAAAACATTAAACAGAACAGGCCCCAACTCTGAGCCAAAAATCCTTTCTCCATCCTCAACAATCCAGACAGACACACTCGCTCTGCACAGAGCTGAGACTCTGGTTCCTGCCCATGCCCGTGCTGGGAATACTGGGAGGCAGCCACAGAAGGCAGCTGATCCCATTGCACTGGGACAATGTACCATCAGGCACTTGCTCTGCCAAACGTGTTGGGGTTGTTTTTTTTTTTCCCAAAAAGCAATGAAACAAGAGTCTAAGGTCATTCCAAGCTGGCAGGAAGCTGAGCTCAGCAATCCCACCCCTGCTCCTGCCTGCCGCCCTCTTTTTGGCCACCTCAAGGGTTTCAAAGGTCATTTCAAAGGTCACTGGGTTCAATTCAATCCAGTGTGGCCAAAGGAAAAAAATCACACAGGGATCCAAGTGACTGAGCTGGCCACCACACAGGGGAATGTGGCACCCTCAGTAGAGAGGGGAAATGGAACAGTCTGATGACAAAATTGCTCGTTGTAACTCCTCAGGCTGAGCAGTGAGCCAGGCCAGGCCACAGCTGCTACAAAAAAAACCAGCTCGGGGAAGCAGGAAAACTCCTGGGCCTGCAGGAACGCTCCAAAATCCTGCCAGGCAAACCCAGCTGGTGTTTTGACCCCAGAGACACGAATCACCACATGTTGCTGCTTCTGGAGCGGCACATCCCAATGCCCAGGGGCTGAACGTGGCAGCAGGGACAGGGTCACTGCTTGCTGCTGGGCACCGACCTGTCGTGTTGTCCTTGCAGCATGAAGTGCTCCAGCTCCTCCGTGATCCTGCCCACGAACTCATTCTCGTTGGGTGAGAGGAAAACACCGTCCATGCAGCGCAGAGCCAGGGTGCCGGCGGGAGGGAGACCTGTGGGAAGGGACAGGGGCACATGGGGAGCTGCTCACAGGCTCCCCTTCTACACACAGCTCTGAGCACCCAGACACAGCCTATGCCCGCCCCCCCCAGCACCCTGTGGGACCCCAGC
>WBNH01001704.1:124373-142622 GCA_013401255.1 Urocolius indicus | reverse complement strand
CAGCCCTTGAAATTCTGTGAAATGCAATACAATAATATCAATAGCCTGGTGTTCTGTATCAAGTTCTTCTGAGAGGCTCTGAGACTTGATGACTTCATGTGAATTTATCAAGTTTTCAAGTCTGCTCCAAGCTGGTTTGGAAGAAGGAGCATATGGGAAAAGAGGAAATTAATGGAGATAAAATCTATCTGATCATTTCCCTTAGGATTTTCATGGCTCAGATTTTCATGGGAAAGCTTTCTTTTCAAATTAAACTCATCCATACTTCATATCATAAATCAGGACTGTTTCCTTACTGTCTCAAAGGCTCAGGGGCCAATGCATGTTATGGGTTTGCCATCCAGTACATTGCTTAAGAAGGCATTAAAGCACGGGCTTTCAGCCACACTCAGACATGTTATGGCAAAAATGAGAACATAATAATGTAAAGCTCTTAAATATTGGATGTATTTTCAGACGTAGTAAGCCTTTCTGAAAAAATGGAATGAATTTCTCGTGTTCATGGAGTAATGGGAACTTCCTCATATTGATGTGAGCATTTACATGAGGTGTTAAAGCACTGGGCAGCACTGTTTATACTTTTAAGTCATGCTTAACTCATGCACTGTGCTTTTAGAGCATCAGGCTGCCATTGTGTTTGCTCAGTGTGGAAGCAAAATACTCTTCCTGATCATCAACACTGCAACTCACTTGTGGCATTACATTTCAGCATGACCTTCCTTCTGCTTTGTGCAATGTCTATTCTTACCTGTATCTTCTTTAGTCCCTTGCCTTATTTACCCCATAAGATACAGATTCTTTCAGTACATGTTACCTACACAATTTTGAACATATTTTCAATACAGCAGATTGTGTGCACCTCAGCTTTGCTCAAAATCTTTTGTGATCATTAGTAAAATAAATCACTACACATCCTGCAACACAGTGCTCCAGGTTCATAACTAAATCAAACAAGTTATAACTAAGGGACATGCAGGAAGAGGATTAGTTTTGTTTACTCTCTCAAGGAGAGCAATACAGAATGTTTAAATTCATATGAATCTCATTTATTTTTTTTTAAATCTATATTATAGATTTATACACTATGTCTACAAAGAACATGCCTTATTTGTGTTCAGGAATAATAAATAAGTTTTTTTTTGTATCATGAGAATTAAACACATATGGTTTAAAGTTGTTTCATGCTGCCAGAATAGTGTTTGAGTATCAGTGTAAATGAGAATTGAGTCCTATGAGCATCAAGTATTCAGAAATCCTGCGTGTTTTTTCGTAAAAAGCTTCCACATAAGAATTAAACAAAGTAATTAGTACCTGAAAGGTATTGATTTCCTAATAGCTGTTAGGACAGAGAGATAGTATGAATCTTTTCTTACCCACTTCCCCAACTGATAATTTGGTTTAAGCATTTGATATGTGACTTAATAGCATGAGAACTAAAATCAGTGTAGACAGTATGCCAGCACTCACATTTTCAAATGTCATGCCAGTTACATAATGCAAATGTTTTCCCATAACATCATTTGGGAAATACACATTAACATTGAAATCATTATTATTTCTAAGTTTAAACAGCCTGAACTCATAAAATTTACTAGTGGCTAATGAGTATGAAATCTGTTCACTTTGCATCTGTTCATGTCAGTTGAAGCTATGCAGTAGATATTTGACTTCTCAAGCAAGCCAGTAAACCTGAGAATGTATTGAAAAGAAAGCAAGAGAAGAGAAAGGGTTACTCTTCTGGTATCATTCTTATTGCTAAGGAAACCATCTCTTTTTGCAACAGGCTACAATATCTATTGTATCTCTGGCATCTATTACATTTGCTCCAGTACACTTCATTTCATTGCATGGTGGTAGAAAGAATTTAGAGACTCATAACTAGTAATGGATAAATTTAAGAGCATTTCCAGGTAACTGATTCAGTTCCTCTGAATTTCACTATATAAGGTGCATATATTATTTTGCTGACGGCTGACATATTCATAGGCTCACGATCTCTTTACATAATATTCAGTACCTGTGAACATATATGAATGTTTTAAATAATACATGTGTGGAATTAGTCTCTCTTAAAAATTGCTTTCAAGTAACAATAACACATAAATCAGTGTGAATGTGCCAAGTAAGATGCTACAGCAGGGTAAAGGTAGCAGACTGGAATAATGTAAGTGAATTGCTTTGGACTCTATGGTCAGGACTATAATGTTAAACAGAAGAGAGAACAGAAGACACCAGAGCTCTGAGTGTCCAAGTTACTTGTTAGTTTACTCTGTTTTGGGCTGTTTCAATGCCGTATCTCCAGGCAAAATCTGCTCTAGAAGAGCCAAACACAAAGCACTGTGGATACAAGAAAGCCAGTGTCATTTGACTAATAACAGATCGGTTTACATATAGCTCATAGTATACACGCATCACAAAATGGAGGATAATGCAAAGATATTCAGAATCCTGGGAACGTGAGAGCCTGAGTGGGTCAGTGCAGGCACTGCTGCCCAGAGATGTGGGTTTTGCCAACTAGTGGTCAGATGCAATCCAGATGTGTTCAGTGGCAGAGTTGATTGCACAGAGAAACTGAATCGGGAGCTAAGGTGACACATTATAAGTGACTTCCTGGTACCTTGTAGCCCACAGTGACTGTTACTAAAGCACTGTAATTAGCCAGAGAAAGAGGATTACCTTCTATTCTTTAATTAGTATGAAAATCATGAGGAACCTTTTGGAAAAGCTAGACTTCTGGACAATATCTACTTGACATTTTGATCCATTACTACTACTGAACTTTCTATTCTGTGTGTTGAGTGTTGCTTAGAAAAGACCTATGACATCATTTCCTTTAATCAAAACTTTTATTTTCTTAGTCTGGAAAAAAAAAAAAAGGAGAGAATAAGTCTGATACTTTCTACCCACTCAAAGATGTGGCACTTGCACTCTTTGTTAGTTCTACCTTCAATAAGCAAGTGTATTGATATTTTTGGACCCAATATGCAACAAGATCATGACTAGCAAGTAGTGATTGAATCATACTGGCTTCCACAAGTGTTTTCTGTCTCCTAATGTTGTTTGTCTACAGAGCTAATGATAACATTATCTCCAGTCATCTCAGCTAAGTCTGCTCTATTGAACACAGCTCTGTTCAGTATGTAACCACATGACATATTCTTGGAACAGAGTAGAATAGGCTGTTGTATGGGCTTTTAAGGCTTTGCTGCCTTTGGTGAATCTTAATATAAGTATCTATGGGAAGAAGAGGAAAACAGTTATCCATTCTCCTCACCATATTTTTTTTAACATAATAAAATCTACTAATCTTGGCCTTAAGTTTATAAAATAAAATGTTTCTAAAATGTCAAGGTTCAGTCTTTCCTTGACTCAAATCTCAGACTAGCAAGATAAATTTGGCTGATAGGATAAATAATCATAGAACTTAAAAAAAGAAATCCAAGTAATACATATCTAAAAATTCACTTACAGCAGCAGGGCTCATTTGGTGCTTCATGGGATAAACTTCTCTGCCCTACCACGTTTCACAAAGGAAATACGAGAAATACTGCTAGATGAAACACTTAGAGATGAAATATTTATGTGCTCTATATACCTAGGGAAAAGCGAGAGTGTAGGCATTTCTTCTCCAAATACATTTGCGTGGCCCAACACTTACTGTTATATCAACACAAAACATTGAAGGAGGCCTCAAACAGTAGGCTCCCCATCTCAGTCTAACCACTATAGCTGACAAGGCTGGAGGATCTGAAAGATTTCATTGTGTTGTTTTCAAAACTATAATGTTTACAGAGCAGGTGGGATATTTCAACCTTTCTCCAAAAATAACATATATCCCTAGTGGCTGGGATTTTCAAAGGTAACTGGAGAAATCAGGCCTGCTGCTGAGGGTTTGCAAGATATTAGATTCAAAATCCTTTTATGCTTAGAAAGTGCCAATAACTGTATCTCATACAGATATATCTTCTTCTCAAAAGTAGCCCAGATAACATCAGGGACAGACCCTCAGATTTGACATTGCTTTGGATTTTCTGTCACCCGTCTATTTGCTTCAGCTCCACTAGCTCCCAGTGCCTCAGGGATGCAGATCAATACCTGCTATTTAAATGAGTAGGAAAAAAAACACTTCTGCATTCTGTTTCTCTGCATAAGTACTTTCTCAAAGGCAGAGCTTCCCATCTCTACACAATGTCCTGAGTCCTTTCCTTTTATAAAAAACCCAACATGCAGCAAAAAAAAAAAGTCATAATCATTTCCCTTCCCCATGCCCTTTTATGCAAAGTTTCATCTTTGGAGCACAACCAGATGCAATGGCTTCGTATTGCCCATTTCAGTTGCACTGGCGTATGGGTGCAGGGTTTTGCCCAGTACTTACAGAGAACCCTTAGCACTGCTGCTGGTAGTGTCATCAGAGGAGGCTGTGGGGCTGTAAAACTGCTCATTTTGTTCGATCAGAAAAGCAAATGAGAATATCAGCATTTGGCTACTACCAGCACCAGATGGAGGTTAGAGAGAAAACAGTAAGCAGAACATCAGCAATGCACTAGAGTAGTTAGAAGAGGTTGATGAAGGGTCTTGCTCTTCCTCAGTTTCGTGAAGGTGTAGTTGCTCAGGACTTATTAAATTCTCTTGTTAAATTTAAAGGGCTTTAGGTCAAGTCCATTGTAGCATTGAGTGCCTTTCCTGTATTCCTGGCAAATAAATCATATCTCTTTTTGACATTTTCCCTGTTTGATAAGCAGTTGCTGTGTCTTACACAGTGGTGTGAGGCTTGTCAGATTGGTACAGTCTGAAATAAAGAGCAATTTAAACACAAACGCCAACTCTCCTTCCTCCAAGGGAGACTCACTTCTTTTATATTCTCTGCCCCTCTGAGAGGGTCTAAACAGTAGTGGAATATTTGTAGATTATAGAAAGGTCCTGCTATTTGGATTTAAACATTATGTTTTTACACTTCATGCACGTGTACACATTTCCAGGGTTTCATATCACTAAACCACTTAGATTCATCTTTTGAAGTCTGGTGGGAACTATATTTGTCACTTCCTCAGAACAAAGCCGGGCAGATGCAGAGCACTTTTCCAGACTTGTTTTGTATTCTGCAGCCCACATATGTTGTCTGGACAAGAGTATAAAGTTCAATAAAATCAGCATTGCACAAAACCACACTGAGCTTCCACTACTTCGTCCTTTCTTATATAAACTTGCCTAGGATTAATTCTTTCAATTAGAGTATAAGCTCCTAAGTGACACACATATCGCATAATCTTATTTCTTTCTCACATATTTCTCTTCTGCTGTTTTATGGTTTTTATCAAGTGAATTTTGGGACTCCCCATCACCCGTTCAAATGAAATTGTAAAATAAAATGGTGAAATCAACAAAGCGTATATTAAGCATATTCATCACTAAATCATAGAACTGCAAACTATCTGAGATGTCTCTAAAGGTCTACCTGTTTCCATGGTTTACCATGTGGTAGTCCTCTAAATTTCTTAATTGTTCCATGTCTTTTAATAAATGCAGTATCTTGGACTCTATAGTATTTTTAATTAGATTTAGATTTTTTTTTCTTCTTTCAGTGTGCTACATTTGTCCAGTCACAGCCTTCTTTTACTTGTTGCTGAATCTAATGGCAACGAAGAAACACAGTTTTATTGTTAATAAAGAGAATATCCATTTTAGATCCTCTAGATGCTCTCTCCAACTTTTCAATTGGTAAAATACGCTGTGGAACAGTTTTCTGGAATTTGATAATTCACTCTCATCCCCAAATGCTTTACAGCTCTATATTTTGATCAGAAAATAAAACTAAATTATGCTGGTTTATATTAATGTGTCACATACAAATTAATTTACTGCATTCCATTGTACTAAACATAAATAATTTTGTTAGTTCTTATCTAATTAAAACAAAGGTGTTTTAGAATTTTCTCAAAATGCTGTTCTATATCTCCTTTAAATTGATTTCTTGTATTGCAAGAGAGACATCATTCCACTTGCATTTTTAAGTCATTTTGTTTCTGTGACCAACGGTTTAGAAAATTCTACTTTCTTTCAGCAGAACCATTCACCTCCAAATTGTATCATAATACAACCTTCAAGATGCACACCAAGGGCAAGAAAATTGTTAATGTACTCAGCTTTATAACTTCTTTCATAAATTTCTTTGGCATCAAATATGCTGTTTGCAGAAACGAGTATGACTTTGGTTGCTCTTGGATCAAATTGTTGAGTTTTAAACTTCTCTCAGGGAGAGACATACTTCCCTATTTAATGTCACAAGACTATCTCCCCACATCTCCCCATCTCCTGTTCACCACACTTACTAAGTATTTCCCTTTTTTCACCCTTCTCTTTATTTTTGCATATCTTTGGGTCAGTTCATTGACCTATCTGGAACTGGCAAGGACTCCACTATTTAATATGTAACAGCCATGTCTGTCTGTGCATGTGGGGAACCAAGTAGAAGAAAATGGTTATTGTGCCTAGTTTGGAGAAAAAAAAAGATCAACAAAAAAAAAAAATCAACCTAACCACAATGAAAACAATTAAATAGTTCTGAAATTAGCTCTAGACATAGCCAATAACTCCAGCAGTATCAGCTCTGTGTTATATCAGGTCTATACCCAATAGGGCTTTGGTGTTTGTTCTGTTGAAGTCAAGACAATGCACTGTAGACAAAAATACTCATAATCTTTGTCTCATTTTTACCTGAAAAGAAGTTGCATACTCTCAAATAATTGCGTAGGTTTCAGGATGTTACTCAATATGACAAAATAAAATCCTACCCTGGGGGAAATCAATAGGTTTTCTGTAAATTATTTTAAGATAAATATCCCTTTTGGTGGAACTGAAAAGTTTGTTTACTGTGAAATTGAAACATGATGGAAGATACTCCAGAATTCTAAAGCATAATGAAACAGAAAGCCAGTTCTGAATGTACAGTCTTTCCTTATATTTTGAGGACAACTTATTTTATGAAAGTTGCACTTCTGGATTCTTGTAAAGAATATAGCCCTCTGTGTAATTTTAACATCTTGCACAAACCTCAGTAGACAGACTCTATAATCCAACAATCACAACCCATGCCTTGTTATGCTGCTGAACAGAAAAAGGGTTCTTTGGCAGGATGATTCGGTGTTATACATGCTAATGTGAGCCATAGCATCTGCAGAATAGCTCATGAATACCCCAAACACTGTTCAACACTCTAGTCAGAGATGTGTTTTACTTAGCTGTAGTGCCAAGATGCCGTTTCATTAACCTTATTTCGCTTTCTTTTCTGTAAGGCATAATTCTGTTTTAGCTTAGACTCACCAGGATACGTCATGGATACCAAGTAGAGTAAATAGTATTAACATAATATGAACAGTCTGGGCTTCCAATTTCCATGCTTCACACAGGAAGACGTGTAATGACTAAAGTCTGACAATTTAATTTATTCAGTCCTATTAGACTGATTTGTTAAAAAACCCTTCAATTTCAGATTCATTTTCCTTCTCTTAAACCATGAAGAAGGAAGAAATTTACTTTCATCCTGTCTTAATTTTTAACTGACTTGTACTACGTACAGAGGTCAGATTTTTCAAATGTCAACAGTGATCCTTGCTCTAGTCTATATTTAAAATTCTGAGTCAAATGTGTATTCAGAAAATGAATAAAGATAGAAACACCATCTTAGAAATAATTTTCCGGGATTTAATGAGGTAGTCTGCTGTATTAGGAAGGAAACTATTTCATCTTCAGTTTTATCAAGATTAAAAGCAAAACAAGAGAGAATCTATACTGTGACAGAAGTTGACATAAATAAATTAAATGGAAAAATTAACAAATACTAGTGTATGCTTTTGGAACTGAGGTTTATAAGAGACCTTACCTCAGTTCAAGGAAATCACTTATGATCAGGTTTTTCAAAGGATTTAGACACCAAAGACCACTAGATGTCTTTCTGTGTCTGTAGCCACAGCAATTTGGAAAAATAAATAAATCATCCTCTCTGGCATAAAGTCCATTTCTATTGCAGGGAGGATGGATGTGCTGACTGTGCTCAGAGGTGTGATGGAAGTACATTAAATATTGGAGGAACTGATGACTTTGGTAAATTAAAATAAGAACAAAGAAAGTTTGCTTGTAAATCTCAACTTTCCAATGTTCACAGAACTCAGATTTTGAATTTGGCTCAGTCAGAACAAAAGGTGCAATAATTAACTCTGTTAGAATAGCTAACCTGTAGAGATCATATTACAGTCTGAAGGCTCTGAAAGTCTGTCTACTTGTGAAAAAGCTTTGGACTGTGCTACCAGCATAATTATTCTTATGACTGAACCATTCCTCTTACATGATGCATCTTTCAACACTCTTATTTTTAACCCCTTCAAAGGTATTGTAAACTAAATAAAAATCCCCATCTTTTTTATTCCAACTTTTTGTAAGGTTATTTACTTAAGGATGGGTAATCTAAGTCATGATACTTAATTTTTGTCACACACTAGGAACACACAGTTATCACCATGAAGTTGAGGAATAGCCACCCATCAAGTCACAGATTACAATCCTGAATGCTGTAATCCATACTTCACCTTAAACCAGTACACACTTTCCATACAATCAAGTCTCCAGACTCTAACAGAAATTCTACATAGTGGTCTTTTTGGTTTGCATCAAAAACAGCTTCTGAGGAGTGAGATGATCTAGAAGTTCAACTATGTGATCCAATATTCCATTTGCATTCAAACAGAAGTGGAGGAGTTTTGAAAAATTATGTGATATTTAGACAAGAAAATTGAGCTTAATGTCACTACTAATAAGACAAATAGAGAGAGAACCCTCAACGGACAAAAATATGCTCATTTTGAATTACTTGATGCAAGGATATTCTGCTAGGTAATTCACACTGCTTTTCCCTTGTCTTTCACAACAAAAATCAATTAATTTGTTTCCTAATACAAATGTAGCATCTAATTGCTTCACAGACATGTTGATGTGATGTTACTACTGAAGAAATCTCTCTGTTGATCAAAGATCTGTATTGTGCTCTTGTTTCTCTCCTGTAAGAAGTTTACTGATAGAGCTCACCCACATCATTTGCTCTGCCTCTACTGGACCAATGTCAATGTGTCTGAAGGTGTTACAGCTTGCTAATACCTCTCATTCCTGGCTTAATGCCAACTACCTGATGAAGCTAGCAGTATTCACTATAATTCCAGAGTCACAAGTATAAAGATACATAAAACCATACTTTAACAAATCAACAATTTCTAATATTGCCCAAACTTGCAAGGGTTTGACAGCAATTTGCATAACAATCCAACACAATAAGAAGCTGATAGCATACGATACCAAGGAATTTCAAACAATGACAAAAATGCCCTATAGTCACTTGTACAGCCACATATGAGATTTGGACTATGCAAAATATTCCAGGAGAAAGTATCTTTCCAGGGAGTTTGACTCTATCGTAACTGCATTGCCTCTGAATATCCATGGCAAGGTTTTGCCATAATAGTGTCTCATCATGTAGCCTTACACAGTAAAAACTGAAAAATGATGACATTTCAACACTTCCTTTTTTGAAGTGCCTTTCACTTTAATCCAAAACAAGACCGAGAGAGGAATTGAAGTTGACATAAATCTGGGAGGAAACTTCCAACAATCTATTTTTTGAAGGACACTATCTTTCCACATACCTACAGTTTACATAAAACTGTAGCAGCTAATCCCTGTGTAGCTATTATTTAAGGACTCAAATAAAATACACTTAAAACTATCTTATTGGGAAGACATCAGGCAAGAAAAAAAAATCAGATGGCTTCAGCAGTTCTGATATGAAAAACCCCAGAGGCTGAGAGAGAAATACTGTGTTTTTGCTGGGTTCTTCTCCAGTGGCTGTAAGTGCAGCATCCCTTCACAAGATGGCTTAAAGGAGATTCACTCTCACTTGTTTCCAATCTGTTCCTGAGCACCCAGACAGACTGCAGATTTCCTTCTTCAGATGTAGTGCTAGGTTTATGGTTGGACTCAGTGATCTTAAAAGCCTCTGCCAACCTAAACAACTCTATGATTCTGTAAACAGTTAGTACCTCCTAAACTGAAAATCAGTACAAAACTCTTCAATTCTTTAAGAATATAAGTCTGCTAATGTTGCTCATCAGTGCCCTAGCCAGAAGGAGCCCTTGGTTGATTTAGCGGTAAATCAGAGGGAACTCAGTTTCACGCATCACCAGGTTACATACACAATCCTAGAACTGTTTTTGTCATGCTCTTTCACTAGTTAGATGACAA
This sequence comes from Urocolius indicus, assembly GCA_013401255.1. Classification (NCBI taxonomy): domain Eukaryota; kingdom Metazoa; phylum Chordata; class Aves; order Coliiformes; family Coliidae; genus Urocolius; species Urocolius indicus. Next base: position 132,338 of record WBNH01001704.1, on the reverse strand, counting down.
TTCATTATCATATTTAACAGGAATATAATTTCACGTCAAACAATCTGAAATGTAATGCTACGGCAAGGCAGATAACAAAGTAACTCTGAGGTGGGTTACAACATGACTAGATGAATTTGGAAACGCTCAGGAGTATTTTCAGTCATCTATGGGGAAGAAAAACAACATGGCAGAACTGCAGAATATCCTAACCCTCCTCTGGTATAAATACAGTTGGGCAGAAATTTTACACTCAAGTGATCTTTTGACTACAAAAAGACAGATTGCCAGAATTAACATGTTAGAAAGTAAAGAGCTTTGATTTCAACAAATATTTGTTTCCGAAAATATTTTGAAGAAAAAGCAACGCATTTTGAACCTGTCAAAGCATCTATTTGCATCATTATTAATTGGGAAATTCTGACTCTACTCTTCTAATTATTTATCTGGAAATTCAAGGTGCTTCAAGCTATATAAAGTAAACAACTAAGAAATAATTAAAAATAAAAGACCTATTTAATTTTGTTCATGAATATTTTTTCAAGATTTTAATTTTTCATTCTGATCTGAACAAGGGCCAAAACTCATATTAAAAAAAAAAAAAAGAAATTAATTGAAAACATTTTATCTCCAAAAATAAGTTGTAATTGATGCCCAGCTGCTCTAGTTTGAAGAATCCTAAAAACATGTCTACCAATTTATGCCACAAATGGCCTTTCTTAGCATTCTTGTGCTTTTGCTTTTTACAGAGCACTTCAAAGACTCACTGGAGAGATCTTTTTTTTTTCTGGAATTATTTCTTTGTAGGCATTTTTCAGGTGACGTCTTTTTCCAAAGTTCACATATACCAAAAGTGCACAGGTGGTGTCCATCTTTTCTCAGCTTGCAAGGTGTGGCAGGTCTTATGACTCCACTGTGAGATGTTCCTGCTAATGCAGACTAATGGAAGGGAGATTAGTAGATTCAAATTTCTGTCACTTTTATATAAGATACTGTTGTGGCTTCACGTAGCAGCTAACAGCTGCCTCTTGTTATTCACTTCCTTTAATTCTTCTTTTCCTCCTTGTTGCTTTCATTTACTGTTTCAGTAATGAGGGGAGATTAAAGAACTGCCAACTATGAGAGATGCAAAATGCAGAAATGAAAGGAAAAGCTGCATGGACAAGATGTCTGTAGATTACTTTCTAGACCTTGTTCTGAGTTAAGAGGTCAGAAGCTTAAGTGGATGGGGATGAAGTATTACCCAGGTTCTCTGGTACACTCTAATTTCACTCTCCAAAGGGAAAAAAAAAAAAAAGCATAACAAAACAAAAAACTGAAACAGGTCAAACTGTATTCCAAGAAGGAAGAAGTAATAAAATGATAAAAAAAGAACAAAGACAAAAGGAATAAGCATCCCTTGGGGTCCATAACACAGCTGAAATGTCTCATTTTTTCCTTGATTGTCTTTTTGATCATTACTCTACAATCAGAATTTTTATTTTAAAAAAATAGTAAAAAATTTTAGTTGCTTTTGAAAGAATTGGGAACTTAAAATTTTAAAGCACTCAATGCAATAATGCAAAAATTAAGCATGAGCAGGTGGATGCCAGGAGGTTGAGGCATCCAATTTTTTCTACGGTATCTAGCAACAGGACAAGGGGTAATGGGATGAAGGTGGAACACAAAAAGTTCCATTTAGACATAAGAAAAACCTATTTCACTGTTCAGGTGAAGGAGCTCTGGCACAGGCTGCCCAGGGAGGGTGTGGAGTCTCCTTCCTTGGAGGTCTTCAAGACCCACCTGGACACATTCCTGTGCAACCTGGTCTAGGTGAACCTGCTTCTGCAGGGAGGTTGAACTAGATGATCTCTCAAGGTCCCTTCCAACCCTACCATTCTACGATTTTATGCAAAAAGTCAGAAAGTTAACAAATGCATACATAGCAATTACCAATAGCAAATTAAAAACCAAATAAGTATTTCCTAGGATTAAATTTCTTAAGATGTGTTACATGTACATCAGCTGATGTTCCCTGTCAAAGATTCCACCTTAACTTATGGTAGAGCTGTGCATTGACAGACAGGAGAAAAAGAAAGACTCAAGAAAAACTGATGCTTCCCACATTTGGGTAACCATGAGACGTGTATTCAGAGCTCCTGGTGGGAAATACCTTTTTATTTGAATCAGTTACAGGGTAAATAATCCAATTTCAGTTAACAACTCAAAGTAGCAGGGATGATATTCTATGCAGACAAAGCATAAAAATTTCCTTTACAAATGCTTTTTCAAGTGCTTGCTGTACCATGCAACTGTAAGTTTCAAGCATGTTTCTTTGTGTTTGCAGTAATAGAGGTATTCCCGTAGGTGTGAACTATATTGAAGGTAAAGAAGCCTCCTCAACTTGACCTTTAGTTCACTGGTAAGACGTTTAGTTCCCAGCAGTAAGACGATGGCATTTTAAACTAGAAAGTGATGTAGTAATGGTGTCAGCTGGCAGGAAAAGTTTTGAAGTGTTGTCCTTAAAGTAGAGCCTGCGGATCTTGCTTACCGTTGTATCAGCTCCACCTACTGGTACCTCACACTCTTCTGTAGTGCTGTCAGGAAGTTTTCCCTTCAGATTTTATTTGAGCTCTAAAAACCCTTTGGAGGCATTAGAAAGAAAGTTTGGTGTTTCCCATACTCTTTTGAGACCATACAGAACAACTTGTGCTGATGTTATTTGTGGTATGGAGAATAGAGAAGAGGCTTATCCAAATCTCTTAAATCTTGAATTAGGCAAACCTTGCTCTGAAAGCAGTAAAGATTTGGAGAGCTGACTTCTGGTTTGCACAATTTTTTGGTGTATAATCTAGTGTATCATATCTTTTTCAAATGGCAGAAAATTGGATTCATCATCACAGTGAATGACTCTGACAAGATTTGTACACACACTCCATTTCATTTGTTGTCACTGTGAACAGTCCCAGTATTTCAAAGGAGTGGTTCATCTCACCTAACAGAGTCACATCCAGCAATATATCCCTGATCAGTTGAGTGGGTCTGACTGGATGTGACTGCTGTAGCTTGTCCCTGAAACTCTCCCTTGCTATTCTGGCACCGGTACAGCATGTGTCGTGCTGAGACTGAGGCACCTTAGCCTGCACAAAGTAAAATGAGTAAGTATCAAGAGAAAGCATCCATCCCATGCTGAAAGAGGCATCAACAACCTTTCTGGAGTCTCTGCATTGATTGCAATAGGTGGTCTACCAAGCTGACAGCTAGCATTACGTGCATATGCAAGGTGAGAGTGGTGTGGCACTGACACTAGCAGCTGTATCTAACAGGAAGCTTATATATTTCTGTATTTTAGGCACATTAAGTTACTGAGTTGCATGTCATTTTCCTGAATGGACAACTGAGGGAGAGTTATGAGACTGTACCACTGTTAAAAATATGAGGTATACAAAAATTCAAATCTGGGAGACATTTTGAAGATCATCAAATTCAGTCCACTTCAGTTATTAGCTAACACAACATATCCTTTTGTTGGTTTTTTTTTTTACTAAATTGAAGTTTAATTCTATTTTCTTTTTGCTAGATGTCTAAATCTAGCAAATAGAAGCCCAAGTGAAGCAGAGAGAACTTATTGATGTACCAGAACAGCGAAATATAGGGATAATGAAGTCTGTTTTCTCTTCTGGGAGGCAGTCAACCAGCCATGCAGGACCATGCAGCTCTGGACAAGACACAGCAGATGATGCCTCTGGTCGAATCATGGATCAAAGCAGGCAGCTAAGAGGCACAACAGTAGCAATGGGACATTGCAGTGCAATGCGTATAGAAGGGGATGGAGGTTAGTGCCTTAGAGTGAATGGCAGAAGGGAAGGACTTGATATTTTAATTTGGATATCACTGATAAACTGGAGAAGGGTATAATGCAAGGAGGTGAAAAGGGAGAAATGCAAATAAGAAATGCAGGTTACAAGTTTGTGGGACTTTATCTTCCTTAGTTCTGTGGAACAGTTTGCCTAATATTTTTCTTATTGTAGCTTTCCCTTGGCAGAAACAGGGAGAGGTCTGCTGTAGATCTGCTGCCTGTAGACTTGCCCTCAAATCCATGTAAACATGCCCTGTCTGCTTCTCCTCATCTAGATCCTTTCTTATTGCAATTTCTTTTTTTGCAGCATCTGCTGAACTGTCAGACCTCTGAAACCTTTGTCTTTCTCTGTATTTTCCCTCTGCAACCATTAGTTGCCTTGAGAGAGGCAAGGCAATGACTACTAGAACACCAAAATGTAACTAAACATACATTAGCAATGGCAAGATTAACCTAAAATCCTGATTTTCAGAGCATGTACAGAAAAAAAATAGAAAGATTTTATGAAAAAATGTCCTTAAAGTAAAAGAAAACTTCTGCTTCTCATTTAACATATATTGTTTGTGGAAGATTTGCCAGAAATCTTTAAATCCCTTGTTCCTTCCTGTGTGCTTTTGAATCCTTCAGTCACATAGCGTCAAAGGCAAAGTTAAGGTTGTCAGGGATCCAAATGTCTTGTATCTTCTTTTTAAAGGTGTTAAAGTGGCTAGCTTCATTTTGTCCAGCAGTTCGGTTCTGCTCTTCTATGCTACAACTGAAGCCATGGTTCTCGAGGTTTTCTCTTTTCTCAGTTCTCTCTTCACCTTTCATTTTATTCTACTATTTCTGTTTTGTTAGAAAGGTTTGAACATGTGCAATTCTTGCAAAAGAAAAGCCGAATACCTGTCACTTGTAGACCGTTTAAATGAACTACATGTTATTAAATCTTTTCAATATCCTAAATAAATATAACCAGCAAAAAACCACTATCGTTGGTGAAATATTTGGAGACGACCAAACAGCAGTGAGATAATGGAGACAAGGTTGATGTTTTGCAACAATTGCAATATACAATCTGTAATAAAAATCAATGCAAATCACAGAGTTAAAACAAAGAAAATCTAGGCTGAAGCAATGCAAAAATGGCAGAACTTTAGATCTCAAGAACAACAAAAAGTCTATTTAAGTATTTTAACACATAGTGTTTGAGAAATGTAGAGCTTGAGATATTAGTAATACTGATGCCTTTTTAATGGACTGATTGTCCATTTGTTTCTGTTTGGTTGTGGTAGTGATTGAGGTTTTTTATTTAATGCAAATGTGAATCTCTCACTCCCTGAGAAATTTTCTTTGATTTATCATATAATGTTATCAGTTGCAAAACAGCCGGTACATTGTGACCATAAGCAGTGTCAACCCATTGTGTTCACCCCAATCCTTTTCTTATTCCTATGTTATTTTCTGTGGGAAATTTCCCTCTGAGTTGACTCCACAGCCAGAAAACACAGAGTTCCTCCTCCCTATTACACATTCCCCTTTCCAGCACAAGCTTCATGGGACTGCACTTCCAGGAGAAGCAATAGAACTAAGGAATTGCCTGCTGACCACTAATCACAAAAGTGGTCCAAGACCATGTTTTCTTGGCAGAAAACAAGTAATTTAATTTAGATAGAAATGTTATGTCAACAGTCACTTATTTGATGTCTGAGTAAGAAAGAGAAAAGTTTTCCAATCAAGATATTATACTTCACTATGACTTCAGAAGCACCTTTAAAAGATTTTATCTTACATATCTTTCTCCAAACTCTAGCCTGGGTTCTGTTTAGTTAGTTAGAAAAATAAAGTCCCACTATACTTTCAGCCTGGAAATTTACCATAGAAATGCTATGTGAAGACAAGTCCATTATAAATGAGGCATTCACAACCTAAAAGTTGGAGAGGCACAGCAAAATTGCAAAGCAATTGGTATCAAAAGGTGGAATATTCTCAAGAGCTACTGATCTCTTGAAATTCCAGGGAAAAAAAAAACTCACTCACTTCAACTTTGAAACACTTTTTCCAACTCTCCCAGGTGCCAGATCTCTACATCAGACACTTTGCTCAGGGTTTCAATAACTATATTGTGCCTTCCCATAGTAATTACAAAGTGCACATCATGACAATTTAACTTTCCTTCCTTTCCTTCCACTGTTAACCCTCCTGGTCCAGAGCTGCTGGGAATATAAACCTGGTCAGGTCCAGGAGAGATGTGATCTCTCACTGTTTTGGTAGGTCATAGCTGAACTAAAGCTGAATTGAAAGAAAATGGTATTTTCTCTGTAAGGCTTAGTCTCACCATAGTGCAAAACACATCAGCCAAGTTCAAGTCTTTGGAACTCACATAAAAAACACATCAAAGTATCAACAACTGTCCTAGTTCTGCCAGAAGATGTCTTTCTTTGAACCCTTTTTATCTAGGAATATTGTTGACAGACCTTTTTGAATACTCTGTATTCAGTGTACTGAAGACAGGAAGAGCAGAAATAGGTTTTTGAAAAGTAAACATAATCCAAACAGTTATTCACAGAATCACAGAATCCCAGAGTGGCAGGGGTTACAAGGGACCTCTAGACATTATCTAGTTACATCCAAAATGGAGAAGGAGTAGTTTTTATATCTATCTTAATAATTGTTTAACTTTTTACTTGCATTTTAATTGTATATTTAATTCTGAACAGCTATAAAACACTTATTGTCTGTTACCTGAGTTACTGTCAAATAGAAGACTGAAAATGTTGCTAGTTTTAGTTTCTAGGAAGATCTAAGATAACTGAAGAGTATTTCAGACACAAAGAAAAATACACGAACAGTTTTAATTAAGAAACTAGAGCTGCCAGATAGTAATTAACTTTTTAAAATCTATATCTGTGCAAGAAAACATTGGTCACAGTAATAATGTTATGCAAATTAAAATGACTGCTGCAGACAGACAGATGTAAATTTCCAGATGTCTGTGACTCTACAAATTTCAGTGAGAACGAAATTATGTGCTAATCTGTATTCAGGTCTCTTGAAATATTGTTGGCATCCTTAACCAAAGAAGCAGCAATCAGGGAGAAAGACAGGAATAATGCCAATGTTTAGGGAAGATATGGCTGTCAAAATATGAGACACATAATTATAAAAAAGTTATTTAACAGTAAAGTTATTTGGCTTTTAAAATGACTATTACAATTTAGACAATCTCTCTGCTAATTTAGTTTGTATCACCAGAGGACATTTTCACTTAGGCAACAGCTGCATACTACGTATCAATCCAAGACAGGCTGAATGAAATAACATGTGACTACATTTTTATTCTTGACAGTCATCATACAAAGGCTTCAAGCACAGGAGATTACTGAAGTGGGATCTTATTTCTTTTCAGGTTTTCTTTTTCTTAAATGAAGCAAAGAGTATGAGTTCTTTGCAAGCTTACTTGATCAGCATATAAAGTTCAAAATGTGGGATCTGCATGAAATATATTATGTATGCAATGGTTTCTTAATGTAAATATATGTATTGCCTGCTCTTCATCTGTTATATTTAAGGTCATTCCAGATCTTACCTACGGCATTCAGCTTTTATTTCACTGCATGTTAGCATATAAAATATTCCACTAAAATTGCTATAGTTCATTGCACAGGCTCTGTCTGGGGTGGAGTTAATGTTCTTCACAGCAGCCCATTAGGTGCCATGTTTTCCATTTGTGACTAAACCAGTGTTGGTAACACACAAGTGTTTTGGATGCTGAGCAGAGCTTGCACAGCATGCAAATTTTCATTTTACCTCTCTGCTCCTGCAGTGAGTAGGGTGAGCAAGAAACTGAGAAAGGACAGAGCTGGGACAGGTGATCCCAACTGACCAAGGGCTATTCCATCCCATAGAAAGTCACACTCAACAGCTCAGGGAAAGGAGGAAGGTGAGACTCTCACGGTTATGGTGTTTGCCTCCCCAAGTAACCATTACACACGACGGAGACCTGCTTTCCAGGAAGCCAGTCTGCTTGGGCATTGTTTGGTTTTAGCTGTCCTCAATGGTACTTTGTAGTTTTGCTGAGAGTCGTGCATGTAAAAGTAGACTGGGAAATTTCCGCTCTGGCCATTGGGCTGTGTAGTGGTTTTGGCCTGGGCCAGGTTTTTCAGTAGCAG
>WBNH01001704.1:69280-123767 GCA_013401255.1 Urocolius indicus | reverse complement strand
CTGCTTTTATTGTTTCTTTAATAAATCAAACCTTTTTCTCCCTAAGTTGAGTCTGTTTTGCCTGTGACACTAATTGCCGAGTTTGATCTCTCCGTCCTTATCTCAACTCACAAGCAGTTTGTTATATTCCTCTCTCTCTCTCCTGTCCAGCTTAGGAGGGGGAGTAATATGACTGAGTGGATATTGGCCTAAACCACCACAGGCTGGCACCACGGAGCGAGGTCTGCCAGTCACCACAAAGGCACAGACCAGCTTTGCCCTGTCAGGAGACAAAGCTTTCCCCCATCCCCAGGTGCTGAGAGGCGGCCGGGGGCTGACCCATGCGCCCGTGTGAGCCCGCTGGGAGAGACACGGCCGGGTTTCCCTCCCACAGGCTGATGCCACACACAGTTTCCCTCATGGTCAGGGGAGGCGGAGGGCACGCAGGCGGGCGGGCGGGCAGGCAGGCACGCGACATGCCCCCACAGCCAGCCCCCGCGGTGCCGCGGCAGGCACCCGCCCCTTCCATGAGAGCGGCGGCTGGGCGGGGCCACGCCGGGGGCCGTCCCGTTGCCACGGCAGCCCCCGCTGGCGGCGGAAGTGCCTGTCGGCGCTGGCCCCGCCCCTCGGCGCCGCCNGCGGCGGCCGGAGAGAGCGGCAGCCCCGCAGCGGCGGCCGCCCGCCCAGCGCCCGGGATTTGCAGGTGAGCGGGCGGAGACGGGCGTCCCGGCTCCTCCGCGGGGCGGGGCGGGGCGGGGCCGAGCGGGGCGGAGTGCCGGGTCCCCTCGGGAGCTCGGGGCGGGGTGGCGGGTGGCCGGGGGCGGTGCGCGCTGCCCCCGCTGCCGAAACGGGCTGGCCTCAGGAGAGGCTGTTTTTCTGTCTCCCTCTCTCCCCTCATTTAGAGCTGCGAAGGGAAGGGCGCCTGTGAGAGAGGACCCGGGCGCTTTAGGAAACCAACGCTGGGTGGTGGTCAGCTCCGAAGGGAGCTGGAGGAGCTCTCCGCACGGTTCAGGAGCTGGGTTGTAACCGTACTTGAAGTTATTTGGGCCCCCATTGTTGGTCCCTGATTATTGGACAGGAATGTCTTTTCCTGCGTGAAAATGCCGGTGGCTGCAAAATGTGGTGTGAAACGTGCGAGAAAACAAACAAACAAACAAACAAAAAAATAATTTCCAGGGTTTTCGTCGGGAAAGTTTCAAGAGAATGAGATCACATCACAAATGCAACTCGGCATTGGTACTGAAATGCTTAATTACAAATGCAGCGTTCCTTTTTTTTTTTTTTTCAACCCCTGTGTTATGCTTTGAATCTCTGTGAAGGTTTTAACAACAAATTAATTGGAAAAGTGATGGAGCTTGTAGTAACTGAAACAAACACCATTTTATTTAATTGTACGTAATTAATAAAGGTGGATGCAGTTTTCTCTCTTGTTTACTATTTAGGATCTTCACAGGTTCTTGTTGGGATTAAGTGTGCTATGACCTGTAACAGTAATAAAGACTGTGTTAATTTTTTGTTTCATAAGGTCTTCAGTTAGCCAGTTGAAGCACACAGGCATTTTGGGGTGGGTGGTGGTAAAATGTTAAACACCAAAGAAATACCTTTGTGGGTTAGAGAAGCTGGCAATTCATCCATTTAGCTCAGTATTTGAGTTGTTGTAGCTCTGTAAGAAGCGTGGTGTAAGGAACATACAGAAGCCTGATCATTCTCTTTTACACTCCATCAGCATCTTTTGAGTTAGGGTAGGTCCTTGCCTTTTCCTTTTAGTGTTGGCTTGTGGACAAGTTGTCTGTGACTTAGCTCATCAGCTCTACATATCTAAAAAATATTTTGTTGTATCCTCAGATAGAATTAAGATCTTCAGTGGTTTTCTTGAACCCTCTTGTTACTCGATTTAATCTTCTAAAGGAAAGTTATGTATGAGGTATAATTCCTCTGCTGGTATTTTGACCCTGCAGAAATGCTTCATAGTGATATAAGGTTAATATCCTGTGTTCACATCAGTGTGTTTTGAAGGTTGGATGACTTTAAAAAATATATATTTTAATGTACATTCCTTCTACATACACCTAATGAAATTGCAGCTTGGTACCTTTTCTGATATGGGTGATAAAATGGTAACATCACTTGCATTATGAATGAAATAGTTTGGGGACAAAATTAAGGATATTTTAACAAAGTAGAATATTATTCAGGACAAAGTAAGATTGCTAAAAACGACGTGTTTGGTGTGCCTTACTCAACTTTGTACAAATGAACTTGCCAGAGAGATGGCAGCGTTTGGGGAACTCCTGTGAAAAACTTGTTGGGTAGGGTTGGGTTTTTTGAAAGTATTTCCAACGATATCTTTGAATTCAGGCCAGCAAGGCTGAATTGGTTCTGTGTCTCAGTACAAATGTGAGTTGCATGGTTTTTTTTCCTTTCTATGTAAAATATTTGTAAAACTTATTGTTTGTTTCCCAGTCCTATCAGGCTGTTTAATATAGCAGCGTGTGTATACTCTTTCAATTCTGAATATAGTTAGCGAAGCAGCGGAAATGAAATGACAGTAGAGTACAAGTTCCAAGTCACGATGGCATTAAGCATCATACAGGATTTTTTCATAAAGCAGGAAGGAAGTTGACTTTGGAGTTAGTATGTCGAGAGAGGTTCTCATCCCCCTCTACTCTGCCCCCATGAGACCACATCTGGAATATTGTTTCTGGTTCTGGGCCCCTCAGTTCAAGGAGGACAGGGAGCTGCTGGAGAGAGTTCAATGCAGGGCCACAAAGATTATGAAGTGGAGCATCTCCCTTATGATGAAAGGCTGAGGGAGCTGGGGCTCTTCAGCTTGAAGAAGAGAAGACAGAGGCATGACGACATTAATGTGTACAAATTCATAAAGGGTGGGTGTCAGGAGGATGGAGCCAGGCTGTTCTCAGTGATGGCCAATGATAGGACAAGGGGCAATGGGTATAAGCTGGAACATAAGAAGTTCCAAAGAAACAGAAGGAAAAACTTCTTCACTGTGAGGGTGATGGAGCACTGGAACAGGCTGCCCAGATGGGTTATTGAGTCTCCTTCTCTGGAGACACTCAAAACCCACCTGGACGAGTTCCTGTGTGACCTGCTCTAGGAGGCCCTGCTCTGGCAGGGAAATTGGACTAGATGATCTTTTGAGATCCCTTCCAATCCTTTAGAGTCTGTGATTCTCATGTTGATGTTTCTAATTTTCTGGTGCTATGCACATTTTGCATTATTTTTTCTTACCTCTATTCCATATGTACTTCTAGAGTTACAGACTTCTTTTCTATTTCCTACAGTTGGCCTTGGCAGAGTTATATGAAGATGAAGCTAAAAGGCAGTCATTATGTCATGACAAACCAACAGCTACAAAGATTGGTAACACAAAAGTATCACAGAGGTAAGGTGTGCTTTGTACTTCAGAAATGTGTTGAATAGATACTGTGTTAGCTCACAAAACTTTGGCATACTTACTTGATCCCTTTCTTGTACAAAAAGCGACCTCCAGCAGTTTGTAATCTGGAATTGTGAATGCCTGTAATAATTCATAGCTTGTGTCTTCCCAGAACGCTTTAAAAGTTATAATTATTTAGGGGATTTTGTGCCATACAATATTACAAAACACTTTAAACCCACTTTAGGCAAGATTAAGATGCTATAAATGAAATACAGTGTTGCTCTGTGTTTACACAGGTAGAACTTGGAAATTTACTGCATCAGAAAAACACTGCAGTTCTTTGCTTCTTCAAAATTCAGCAAGTCAGTAGTTTGCCTGAAACTTGACAAGTGAGCTGCTTTGAGTATTGTGCTTACGTTGGCACAATAAATCTGAGACAAATATTAATTTGAAAGGTTATTAGTTCGTTGGTAGGCTCCTCTGTGGTGAGGGAAGTACAAAGGGCTTCATGAATTTGTCTGGGTTTGGCAGGTGCAAGGAAAAAACATGTTTCTGTGGATAATATGGGCCTGCAGTGTTTGCAGTTCACGTAGCGTTTGACAATTCAATCTGATTTTTTTAATAAAGAAATCTTGCCAGTTTTTAATTACTTTTTCTTTAAATTGTTTTAAAGAAAGGTCTTTGCGAGGGGTTGTGGAGGCTGCTTCTTTGGAGGTCTCCAAGACCCGCCTGCACATGTTCCTATGCGGCCTGATCTAGGTGGACCTACTTCTGCAGGAGGGTTGGACTAGATGGTCTCTAAAGGTCCCTTCCAACCCTACCATTCTATGTTTCTATGATATGATTCTATGATGCTACAACAAGTCTTGTATATGGCTTGTCTTTTTGTCTCTGCTGCCGATGTGAATCTCTGCTCAAAGGAGGTTAAGCAGCAGAAGAGATCTTAGTCACCAGAGCCATGCTTCAAGTGCATCTGCAAATGCAGATCTTCAGGAAGAGGAATTTTAGCATAGTGTGTGACATTTGGAGAATAAAAGCTCTTTTGGTGAGTTGTTTTGGTGAAGCCACTGACATTGACTGATCAGCTACACAGAATAGGGTTTATAAAGTAAAGCAAACAGCTCCGTTTACTGACACATATCACAAAGTTAAAATTTCCCACTCCATCTGAAGGAAAATATGCAGTGCAGTGCCTCAAACACTTCAGTGTGATAGCTGCTGGCAATCACACTAGAATCTGAGAAAGCAGAGATGGCTGCTATTTGCCTTGTATCCAAAATGAGATTTTTCTTCTAATAGACTTCAGTTTACTCTCCGATGAGCAGTATATTGCAAGGAAACATAGTGCTGCTCTTGAAGTCATCTAATTGGCTTGTCTTCCACAATGCAGGTGCAGACCACCTTCTCCAGGCCGTGCTGGAACAATTGCTATATTATATATGATGTCATGTCGTGTAAGATCCTTTATTGAACTATTGGCATAAAAGCTCAAAAAACCTAGAGTGTGACAAAGGAGGAAGATTAAGGCATTTCTAGTGGCCATGACCTGACAATGCTTTTTGCTGAGAAATAAGGAGAGTCTTCACTGGGATATAGAATTATATTATCAACACTAATGCTTAAAGCGATGGCCTGCTCTGCTATACTTTGATTTCAAGGGTATAGTAATCTGACAAATTGAGTAAATAAATCTGAAGTGGTGATCTGCTGTTACTCATGTGGCAGGTTTTATCTTATGGTAGTCAAATACCTCATATACCTCTTGCATTAATGAATTTTATCAGGTACTACAGGATACATATGTCTGTATGGCTTTTCCTAACATCTTGCAAGCTAACAATCTTATCTTGTCCTAGCAGTAGCTTATCAGTCTGTTCCTATCATAAACCAGAATCCAATTCTCCGTTTTAATCATCTTTTGAAAGTTTTTGTGGTGTTGCCATTCAACATATTTTTTAAATTGTATAAAATAGAAGTAAGAACTACTAGATTTTAGTTTTTAGGCTTCTCCTTTTTAGTTTTTGAAAAAGTAGTTTCAAAAGTTAGAGATGAAATACTTAGTGAAGTGTATGCACCAGTCACTTTCAGACATTTTCTTTTATTCTCTTGGCAGTCTTAAAATTGATTCTCTTAGAAGGTTGAGAAAACCAGAGAGAAGCATGAGCGATGACAAAGAAAACCAAAGGTATTTTTAAAACAAAACAATTGTGAAGTATTTGGGTTTTTTTTTGTGACACTTGCTCTTTTCTCCCTCATGTTTTTCAAAATACATGTGATGTAAATCTATCCTGCAAAGACCTTGTAACTACAGAGATATTATGTGACTAATTATTAGAGTGTTAGCTTTATGCTGCTGTAGTAAAACTGTCTTTAGCAGATTCTGGTTGTAGTGATCTAGGACCTGTAAATACCTTAACACAAGACTGTATGGGTGTAAAGGTTGTAACTTGAACTTGGACTCAGAAGTTTTTTTGCCTTTTTTCAAATATCCTGAATTGTTTTGTGCCAAATTGGGCTCTTAGTTTGTTAATTATTTTGCTTTTGTTTGGAAGTGGGAAATTACATTTGTCATTTATAGCATTGTTTCTTATGAACATCACTATTTTAAAGATTCTATTCAGGTGACTTGGAATATAGAGGATTACAGATTTCTGGAGCTTCTGATAGTCCGAGTAAAATTGTCGCTGAACTCTTCAAAGAAGCAAAAGAACATGGGGCTGTCCCATTAGATGAAGCCTCAAGAGTATCTGGTGACTTCAGTAAAGCAAAGGTAAAAGCTGAAAGGTGTTTTGATCTCTGTTGATATTAGTGTCTCTGAAACTCCTCTAACCACGAGAGAGCACAGAGAATCACAAGATTCGATCAACATGGTTCTGTATTACCTGTGCTCAAATAGCTTGCTCTAGAAAATTAGAGGGGATAAGAGCCACACAATTTCAGGAGAAGTCATTAGAAATCAACCTGGAATGATTTGCTTCATTTTTAATTGAAATTGATTTTTTTTTTTAAAATAAACTGCAGTTTCATCCCACTCAGCTTCCCTTACTTGTTGAATTGATAATGTTTAAAAAAGTGTACAGATTAGAAACTGAACTGCATCACATAAAACCTGCTCAGCCCTATCATGGTTACTACCTATCATTTTCTACTTAGCAAGTGTACAAGCTAGAACAGTGTGTTTTAATCACAGAAGTAAGATTTTGCTGATGTTTCTATTCGGATATGTATTTCTTCCGTGTGTGTTTCTTTTTTCTCCCAGTCATTTTCTGGTGGTGGCTATAGATTGGGTGACTCATCACAGAAGCGCTCTGAGTACATCTATGGAGAAAATCAAGATGTAAGTACAATTCTGAATAGCAGGAAACAATCTCCAGCGCTAGTATTACTGTAACTAGGTCTATGAGGAAAAACTAATCTTTAAATATTAGATATGTGTTAAATAGAAAAGTTTAAGTGTGCACAGAGAACAGATACTCACTGGATACCCCTAAGGCCTCCATTATGGAATTGTCTGATGTAAATTGCTTTGAAATTCTTTGCTGGCAATCCTTTTCATTACTTTTTTTCATTACTTTCAATACTTTTCATTACTTTTCTCCAGCTGTTGTTTTACATTCTTAGCTATGCAAACATTTTAATCAGTTCAGGAGTTAATTCTTGCTGTGACTTGCAAAGTAGCCAGTCTCAAACTGGAGGGCATGGATGTATTCTAGGAATGGAGAAGCAGCAGACCAGAGGCCTTTTGAAAATTGTCTAGCCTTTTTGTCCTCTCACTTGAAAAATGGGAAGTGAGAGAGAGGGTAGGGGAAAAACAGAGTTTTCTACACTTTGCCATTTGTGTGAATGGCTAGAGCAAATGTTAAGCTTATCTGGAAACACAACTAAGAAACGAATAAGACCAAAGGATGTGGTTCTGACTGAGAAATGCTGTCATGTCACACCAGGAGCTGCTAACTTCTACACTCTTAAGTAATCCTTCTGTCCTGTAAGTAATAGCCAGCTGTGCTGAGCCAGAAGCCTGTTGCAGTGGGGTCACCCTGGCTGTGAGGGCAAGGATGGTTTTCTAAGGGAAAGTCAGTGTTACTGGCTTAGAAAGCCTAGCTGTGCTGGCTGCAAAAGCAGTTGCAGTAAAGAGAGGCAGTAAAGAGAGGTGAAAGGCACTAGTGGAACATACAGGCATACAACAAAATAAGAAGGGAGTGAGGATTCTCAGCATTCGAACTGAATAGAGCTAATATTAACTTGATTGGAGCTCAGCATGTAATAATTGGAGGAAAGAATAGCTTTTGCTGTAACTGAAGTATCAACAGTAATTTGTAATTTTATTATTTCTTAATTTATTAACAAGAAGCGTTTACTGGTTTTGAATGCAACTGGAACACTGTGAGGATCACTACTCAGTCACTGTATCATCTGTTATGTCATGGATGGTAGATTAAGCGGTTCTTCTTTCTCAAGTTTGAAAGTGCTCTTGAAATAGATAGTATTCTGTAACTATTATTTGCTTCTTTAAAGGATTTTAACAATGATAGTTACAATGTAGTGCTGTGTTCTTTTGTCATCTGCATTCTTTTGCTGTTTACCACAAAATCAGTTAAGTATAGAAGAAAAATTGTATAACTAATCCGTATGAAGTTGAAATACCTTGTTTGTCTATCTTTATGCTCTTTTATTTTGCTGGGGTTTTTTCATAGGTTCAAATTTTGCTGAAACTATGGAGGAATGGCTTCAGTTTAGATGATGGCGAGTTGAGATCCTATACAGACCCAACAAATGCTCAGTTTCTTGAATCCGTTAAAAGAGGGTAAGTTAAAATAGCAACTTCTGCTGTCACATCTTCCAAGTGAAGCAAAGAAAAATGCTTTCTTCACATGTTTTTTAAAAGCTCCAAGTTTTTTCTCTGCCTGCACCCATAAAATATATTATGTATTTGCCATCAGATGCATGGGGCATTTAAAAATTTGGAACACTTTGGTTTCTTCTAGTGGTTTAACTTGGAATCTTACTTGTTACAGATAGCTTTTAGTTTCACATGTTTTCTTAGTGCACTCTAGGTTTCAGCCGTCAGCTCACTGATTTGTTTTATGAATTGATTTCATCCTAAAGGAAAAAAAAAATTAGAAATATGTGACTTTTAAAGTAAACATACTAATAATATAAACTCATTTGTACTGTGTCAGGCTTCTGTGTAATTTTGTATTGCAGTTCTGAACATGATTGCGAAACTCTTATTTTTCTAATTAAGGGAAATTCCTGTGGAACTGCAACGGCTCGTCCATGGTGGCCAGGTTAATTTGGATATGGAAGACCACCAAGAACAGGAGTATGTGAAGCCTAGACTGCGATTCAAAGCTTTCAGTGGTGAAGGACAAAAACTCGGAAGGTAAAAAACACCGGGCTTTCTGTTCTCTGTATGCTATTTCAAAAGCTGGATTTCATCAATTAAGAGACTGTTGAAGAAGTTGATCAGATCACAAAAGTCATATAAAACTATTCTGTGCCAAGTGGCAGCCGTGATTTCAGTCATCAATAGTTGTGAGACTTCATACATAATCTGCAAAAAAGTTAAATCTTAGTCCTTTGTTAGAACCTCTCACTGATTTGCCAGATGTTTTGTGCTCTGTTGTGACCGAGATTTCTCTGCCTTGCAAATAATTTTGCCTATAGGTTCTTAACTTTAGCTGTGCTTAAAACAGTAAGCAAAGGAAGCTGAAAGGGGATGAGTGCTGTACAAACATCGTGAGAAGATCTCTGGATAGAGGAAGGAGACACAAATAAATTGTTCCTCACTTAGTAAGGAATAGATGGAACTTAGTTATGATGTGATACTGGCCAGTAAGGATGCACTCTCCTCTGCCTTAGCTGTGGTATGTGTCTTTAACTGCTGGGTTCATTACAAAGGAAATAGGAGATGCTATTGAAGTAATATGAATGACGCCTGACTTAATGCAGATATATGGGAGCAACTTCTTTTTCTGGAATGAAGCAGCAGAATTACTGTACTCAAACATATATTACCTTGTAAACAGCCACTTGTAAGTTACCCAAGACAAGTCTGGCAGCTTTAAAAAAAAAATTGTGATAAATTTATTTTTAGTTTGATCTAAAATGAGCAGTAAGTTGTATCAAAATCTCTCAACTTTCACTAGGATTTGATTACAGCTTTAAATGATGCTGCAGAAATGTATATTAGGAACTGGTGGTTTTAAAAAACAGCAGAGAAATTGTACATGTTCCCTTTGAAATAATACTGTAAAGCCTGGATTGTGGGAGAGGAGAGACTTGACTTTTATCTTCTGACTAGAGCCTCCAATTCTAGTATTATATCCAACTACAGTATAAAGTTCAAATATGTAATAAAAAGAAAGAAATTTAATGATTTAGAAAACCTTACACCTGGTTCTGTTTCATTTGTTGTCCTGGAGCACGGGTAGGCTGATGCTATCAGAGTTCTGACATGTATAATTCAGTTAAACTGGTACATAATGTACCAAAATTAATTTCTGTGACTGAACATTTCAGACCACTTCGTTTAAAAGTGCATAGTCCCTCTTCAGGATAAGTCGGTTAGTAAAAGAGAGTAATGTGACCTCAACAAGTGCCAATCATCAGCTTTTTCACATAACGAGCTTTACAGCATCTTTTTCATCTGACTTGATATTAGCTGTTAAATTGTAAATAATTCTAATGTCTGTTTATAATTGCATCTATTAATGTAATATGTTTGCTTGCTGTGGTGGTTTAGCCCTGGCTGGGTGCCAGATGTCCACCAAGTTGTTCTGTCACTACCCCTCCTAAACTGGACAGGGGAGAGAAAGATATGAGAGGTTCACGAGTTGAGATAAGGACAGGGAGATCACTCAGCAACTAGCATCATAGGCAAAACAGACTCAACTAAGGGAAAAAAATGGTTTGATTTATTAATGAACAATCAAACCAGAGTGGGTAAATAAAATTGAATCTTAAAACACCTCCCTCCACCCCTCCTTCCTGGGATTCTCCTTCCTTTCTCCTCAGCCACACAGAGGGAATGGGAGATGGGGGTTATGTTAGTTCATCACAAATGGACTTTGCTGCTGCTTCCTCTCAGGGGAGGCCTCCTCACACTTCCCACTGCTACAGTGTGGGGTTCCTCCCACAGGAGACAGTCCTCCATGAACTTCTCCAGCATGGGTCTTTCCCATGGGGGCAGCTCTTCACACCCTGCCCCAATGTGGGTCATCTATGGGTAGAACAGTCGTTCAAGAACAGACTGCTCCAATGTGGGTCCCTCACAGGGTCACAAGTCCTGACAGCAAACCTGCTCTGGCATGGGCTCCTCTCTCCACGGACTCCCAGGTCCTGACAGGAACTTGCTCCTAGGTGAGCTCCCCACAGAGTCACAGCCTCCTTCAGGCATCCACTCGCTTCGACGTGGGGTCCTACACAGTCTATGAGTGGATCTCTGCTCCCCTGTGGACCTTCATGGCCTGCAGGGGCACAGCTGCCTCACCATGGTCTTCACCACAGTTCAGAGGGGAGTCTTTCTTCCAGGGCCTAAGCACCCTCTTCCCGCCTCTTCTCCACTGACTTTGGTGTCTGCAGAGATGTTTTCACATTCTCACTCCCTGATGCTACTGCAGTTTTGCCTCTGCACAGCAACTTCTTCCTCTTCTTAAGTATGTTTTTCACTGAGGTGTTACCTCCATCACTAATTGGCCAGGCCTGGGTCAGCTGCAAATTCCATTGTAGAATTGACTGGCATTGGCCCTGTCAGCTACAGGGGAGGCTCCTGGCAGCTCTTTGTTTAAAGAAGCACCTCTGTAGCCCCACCTCCACCAGCTGCCAAAACCTGGCCACACAAAACCACTACAGTTGCCAAAAAAAGGTATTACTGGTGTGCTTCTGCAAGTAATTTAATTCAATAAATGTTTCTTAACTGTTTAAACTGTATGTTATCATTTTAGAAATGAGTTGGTGTTCTCTGTAAAATTTAGAATGTGGTAAGCTCTGGTAGGGGTGATGCAGGGAACAACTGTACACAATAACTTCACCTGAACACTTGTTAAAGTATTAAAATAGGTGGATAAGAGAGGAGCTTCTGTAAACAAGAAAATGTGCACAGCTGTTGTGTGGCATTTTTGTTTGTTTTGGTAGCTTATGAAGTCTCAAGTATGTGAGCAATGAAAGTAGCAGCTAAATGGTTATCTCCAAGCAGATTTATATGCTTTTTCTACTAAACATAAAAAATTCCATGCTTAGTATATGGTGATACCAATTACCTGTTAAGGTTGTTTGTGGTCTAAAAGGGTGGGGAATGCCGGGGATCATAAAGTAGTGCTACTGAAGCACTATAGTTTAGTGCACTATAATGGTGCACGGTTAATAGTCCAAGAGACACGATGTATAAAGCTTAGTATTAAAGACTGACATTTCTTGCTCTGAAGCATAAAGACAGATAGTTTGTTTTGTACTTGATTGCCTATTTAAAATCATGCAGGTGTAATGATATATTCAGTTATAAGAAAAATAAACATGAAATATTGCAATCATTGACAAGAAACTACGGAAGCATTCTTTGTGTCTCAGAAAAGTTGTGTTTATACTTACTTCAGATAACTGAGAGGCTTTCCATTCCTCCTATATTAGCTATAGATGATAGTCATTCAATGAAAAAGACAATTGAAATATTACTAAGTTCTGGTTTGACTCCATTAGTAACATCTGGTTTGGTTTTGTTGTTGTGTTTTTTTCCAATCCTTTAGCCTTACACCTGAGATAGTCAGCACACCTTCTTCACCAGAAGAGGAGGATAAATCAATTCTTAATGCACCTGTTCTGATTGATGATTCCATGCCAGCAACTAAAATTCAAATTAGGTTGGCAGATGGAAGCCGATTGATACAAAGATTCAATCAAACACACAGGTAAATTGATTCTGCATCGATGTAAGTAACAATAACTGTTTTGCCACATTTGTGTTTTGTCATTAAATTAGTATCTGTATGTCAGAGAGAGCACCGCCGGAGAAGTGACAGACACCAATATGGTTAAGGTCATAACTCTCCACTTTATTAGCAAGCATCAGGCTTTTACAAGCAATGCAAATCTAGCTTGGTTACAGTAATGCTGATTGGACTTTTCCAGCTGCACTTTCTGCGATCAGCCTTGCGGTTTCACATACTCCTTCAGGTTCTGCTTTACTACATTCTTTTAAGCTTACACAATTTCTTTCCCACACGTGCAGCTGCCTTCATATCTATACTCTAATGAGCAACTTGTCCTTGGTGATTCTTCAGGCCCACTGTTCCCAGGCTGATGTAGCCAAAGTCTGAGCCTGCATCTGAGGCCTGTGTCTGAGCCTCATGCGGCTTACAGTCTCACATAACCAAAGTTTGGGTGGGCCACACGTCCTTTTTCCTTCAGGTACATTACTACATCTGTATGACATCAAAAGGAGAAAGTACAGCTCCACTGAAATCATGTAGTGCTCTGTCATTTTGATAACCTAGGTACACTGTCAAAGCAAAGTTCTGTACTTGGAAACATAAGAAACTTGATAATTCCAAAGTCACAACCTTTTAATGACCAATTACATCCTGTGGCTTTTAAGGACGTGGTACCAGCCATAACTGTTCTCAGGGTGACCGAAATCTGGACAGCCTTGCTATGTAGTCATCCCAACACTGAGCTCTTCTCAGGAGGAACATGTGACTGATTTGATTGGCAATTAAATGCCTTCACAGTGTAAGGTGTGGAGTATAGTCTCAGTTGGCATATAGTCCACACTACAAGCAGAAAAATCCTGCAGCACATAATCAAGTGCTCCAGCTTGTACTTCGTTATACTTGAGACTGTGACTAAATGTGACTTGGGTTACAAGTGTAGGCTGCAGCCCATACACAGAAGGTTCTATGGACATAACGTGCTCATTTGCAGTTCTGGCATATGGGCTACAGATGATACTGAGAACCAACCTTTGTTTAATTTTGCATGATCATCTCCTAGGAATTGCCAACGTGTGAACTTGGTGGGGTTTTTATATCTGTTAGTAGTTTGTTGATTAGAGCTTGCCATCAGTTTTATTGACATTGGGGCATTGCCACAAAGGGTGTTGGCCAACCTCATTTATTTGCCTAAGAGGTTGTGTTAGTGCAAGGTTCTGCAAATCTCTGTTTTGTGCTGCGTGGCTGAGAGAACTTTGGGCAGAGGGCAGAGATTTGGGCAGTAATTCCACCCATGCTTCACAGAAAGCAGGGTTCAAACCAGCCTTGATCTGAAATCAGCAACATTGTGTTAGAACACAGCTGAAACAGCCTCAATCCTGTCTTGGATATGCTCTTAGCATGAACCCAATTCCATGTTAATATTTTTAAATGGAGCGTTCACTTGCTTCCTATTTTTTTTTCTTCTGGCTCAGAATAAGGGCAGAGCAAATGTGCAGCTTTCTTCACATGACAACATACAGAGACCACAATGAGACAATTTTAGCTGAGATATCAGTAGGGAGGAAGATAGAGGAGTAATTTTTCATATTTTAGTAGATCTGATAATGTACTCTAGTAGTACAGGCCCAGACCCTTTCTTCACAGCATCTGCTGGAAGAGTGACTGAGAGAAACAGTAGGGCTTATCAGGAGTTTGTGTAGCCACGATGTGTGTTCCTCTGTCTGCATGAAAGGGTAGAAATGGTAAACTTCCCAGTAACATCTGTAAGCAAGAGTTTACTGACAGAAGCTTCTTCTAATCATTATTAACTTTCTCTCGGATGTGAATCTTTTTAGTTATCCTTGCCATATGTGTGATCAAAATCAGCTGCTAAAGTGCACTGCTTGTGTCATAAGCTTTGAAAACCAGTGGAAAGTTGAAGTCCCAGCTTATCTGGCTACAATAAATCTGCCTATTTATTATTTACAATAGATTATTTGAAGACTTATTCCCAACTTACTGTCTTAGGAGAGAAACCTCAAATTTCAGATTTTTCTCTCTAAGATCTTATTTCCTTTCATTCATGTCTTAGAAAACTTATAAAACTAAATTATTATTCTTGTGCTGTTTTTGTGATTGATTGTTTTATGAACTATTGTTCAGAAGTTCATTGCCAAGTGAAAGCAAGGGAAGCCTCCTACTATCGAGGTGCAATAATGATTCCCCTCTGCATTCTTATCACTGTCACCATGTATTTTGAAGATTCCTCCCTCTGTTAATAATTTAGCCTTTTTGGAGTATACTAATTAACAGTGAAATTTTGATAGCTGTTCTTGAAATTACTTGTTAAGCGTCAGTTTGCAATATACTTCTAAGTTACTAAGTTTGTTTCTGTTATTTGAGAAAACAAGCAACATTCATTTTCTGGGTTTTTTTTTACATGAGAAGCAAAAAATTCTAGGCTACAACCATTTGTCATCTGGATCAAATAAAAACATAAAATCAAAAGGACATATTAAATGATTTAGTCTGTTAGAAGGTTTTGTGTTCTCTGATCATCTTAATGATGAGAGATTTATGTCAAAATGGAATCATACACAGTTCTCATGTCCATATCCTTTCCACAGGATTAAGGATATTCGAGATTTCATTATCCAGTCCCGTCCATCATTTGCGGCAACCGATTTTGTTCTTGTGACTACCTTTCCAAATAAAGAGCTAACAGATGAAAGCCTGACGCTGCAAGAAGCAGATATACTTAACACTGTGATTCTTCAGCAATTAAAGTAATCTTACAGTTGTTGATACAATGTAGGGACCGTGCAGTATTGTTGTACAGTATGTTTCCAATGGATGGAAGAAAAGGAAAGATCAGTGTCTGTTTACTTTCTATTCCCTCACTTCCATGAATAAGATTTTTGGGTTTCATGTCTTCCAGCTATAGCATATCTAACTTTTTTAAGTTCTCAAGATTGTTCAGCCTTTTTTTCAGTGTCAAAATTAAGCTTCCTTCTCTTAGTATGTTTCAAACCACACCTTGTACTAAGTATGAAATGAGATATGACTTTACGGTTTGTAATTATCTTGAGGGATGTGTGGGTAGAAGCCTTTTTTGAAGGGGACAGTATCTTTTGTACCATTGGTAAGATTTGCACTATGGAAATGTTTTATGCTGCATTGACAAACAGCCATTTGAAAACTTAGCCAGTAGGTTATGTTTTCCTTCCAAGCTGTATTAATATAAAGGTGTTATAGGTTGACAGATAATTAATGCCCTAATATAATTTTTTTGTATATTCTGTTTGTAGTGTTTCATGGTGCAGTATAATATTTATATTGTAGTTTTTATGGAATTTTCTCTGTTTCTTTGCTCATATTGGTGAATCAGTTTGGGAGTTGTACACCTCAGCTATTGCAGACTGTAATAAATTGTTCTCATTTGTATTCTAGTTGTTCTACTGGTGGTGAAAATAAGTATGATATTTTTTGTTGTTGTTATCTTGAACTTAGAGAATGCAGGAGACCATCTGGAGAACTGCTGTGATTTATATTTCATGAGAGTGGGCCTATGGTCAGTTTAAACCTGCTTATGCAGTTGAACCCTGAGCAGCTACATGATTCTTCACACGAACAGTTATTTAAATAGCACCAGCCAAAAAAACACTGAGGTACACAAACACAGAACTTGTTTATGCTGTCACTTGCTTGCACAAAAGTAGACATGTTAATTGCTCATGTATTTTTGACCTGAAGTTCATGTTTTTATATTTGGAAATTTGGCCAAAGGCATTTTGTAATATTCAATGGAGGGTTGATTGTGCAGCTTTCACTATACTTGTTTGGAAACTGTGTACTTAAACCCCTTGATCTTTGAAATTATATATTTTTTCAATTAACTTGGCCCTGCACTGCAGTATCCAGGTAGGGATCTTATGTTGTGAGCAAACTGACTGCTGTTCTTCAGTAGTATGCAGTTTTATAGTGTTTGTGGCTTTATATCAGATGAGAGGATCATACTCTGAAAGAGGGTAAATGGGCTGTATCTCTTGTACCAATATATGTGCTAAAAAAGCTGTTTTCACTGACTATTTTATTCTGAAAATATCAATATTTATTTATGCTAATCTTAAAATTGTTCAGTATATTTGGTTAATCTTACATTTTTACCTCAAAGTAGATATTTGAGTAAATTTTAAATGTGCGATTGTATTTGAAGTATTTTGTTTTGCAATCTCAATATCTGCATGATTTTAATCATAACTCATTTCATGTGCTAAGTAATTAAAGTTTTAAGCTAAAAATACCATAGGCGACACTTCTTGTTTTCTTCCCAACTTATGTTGTGATGAAGTCGTGGGTTGCATACCAAGTATTCAAGCCTAAATGGAAAGAAATGGATGCTTGCCATGCATATATTTGATATGCTGACACTTCTCTGCATAAATGTAACACCAAAGTCAGTGTTGTGGTATCAGTCTTGGGCAGTCCTGTGGTTTGGGCACAGTTCAGACCAGAATATTGGTGAAGTTACTTTGCTTGATATTTCTCGAAACAATTACTAATTAGACATTGATGTATGAAGGGCAGGGGCTAAGTTGATTTTTTTTTCTCTCTCTCTTATACCAAAAACCCCTCAACTGCATATTATCGCAATCTCTTTGTTTTAAATAGCTGGTACATTTTAGTGTTCCGTAGCAGCTGGGAGTAACTGAGGGTCCACTAGTTGACATTTTGTCAAACACTAAGAAAATATGTCAATGCTCATGTTTAAATATTTCACCGCTTCTCAAATATTTTAAAACCTATATAATTTTCTGTTTCATTTTGTGCTATACCTTTTATTAACATTAAATTCTCACTCATATAACTAACATCTTGGCATTTTTTGTGGCACAAAACAGTTCTCTGAGTACAGACCTGTGTGGATACCCAGTTAAGACTGGATACAGGGGAGAAGAAACTTGGTTGAGGATGACGACCTTTCCCTCCCAGTAAGGCTGCTGAGCTTCTTGGGAATGCCTCTTAGCTTCCATGAAATACAGGTAATAGTCCTGTTGCTTGTTCTTGTAGACAGCTTATGAAAGGCTCAGGCTTCACCTCTGCTTGTCTCTCCCAGAAATCCTTTATTACAAAAGAGCCAAATAATCCAAAACTGAAAATATCTCTGGACCTGAATACTTCTGTGCTTGTGTTTTTTTAATACTACTCCCATCTTTTTAATTCTTTATTCTGGATAAACCCAATGAGGCTTGTTAGTTTTGGAGCTTTTTCTTTTTTTCTTAGCAGCACACTGGGGTGGTTATGAACATTCTTCTTTAATCAGACTCCTGAACACACTTGCATAATTAGCAAATATTAACAGCTATCTCGTGCTGTTCTCACTCTTGGATTCAAATATGTCCAATATTAAATGAACCAAGGGAGAGCACATAGGCTCTCAGAGGTGCTATTACTAACTCCCTGCTCAGTTGCTTGTGCTAAGCTCAAATTGTATCATCATTAAATTGTATTGTTCTGTGCAGAGAGAATAGACAGGGATGCACCTTCCCCTAGCTCAGTATGGGCATATGCTGCTCTATGGGCAGATGACATAGTGAGCAGCAAGAGTCTGCTAAATACTAAATTCATGGCACTAGCAAAGCAGTGAGCTTGTGGGGTTTCTATGGGATGGACACAGCTGGAAAAAGGGTTCCATGTGTGTGTTATTGGTGAGTTTGATACAGTCTGTGGTGCTGGCCCAGCTTCTTAAGAACCTTAGAATTAGGATCAAAAAAATCAACAGAGATGCTGAATTTAGTATTTTAAAAGAACTCAAAACAGGTAGCTTATCAGGAGGGAAACAGAGAGATAAGGTGACTTGACAGTGTGCAGTTACTTCAAAGAGGGGGGCAAAAGTATTGAAGGACTGTTTGGTAGAGAAAAAAGCATAATAACAATGAGACACTTACAGAAAGCTGGAAATGGTTCAGGTATTTTCAAAGGGAAATTAAACCACGTTTTTCAACTACTGGAATGAACCAACCTTGAAAATCAACTTCTCTGTCTTCTACAGTTTTGTTTAATTCTCATTGTTATGCTGGCATTCCATAAGATTTGTATTAAATAAACCAAGTTCATTTGTATTTTGGTACTGAGACAAGATTAAATAAGATGTCTTAGTTTTTTAAATGCAATTTAATTTGCCATTGTCTAGTCATACTTACAGTTAATACATTTTGCTGTATGTTTTGTATTTAAAGTCTGGAAACGTTACATACCTCACTGTACATCTTCTGTATTTTCACTGTGGACATTACAAAAAAAAAATCTACTGAACTTCAAAGAGATGATTAACAGAGCTCAGATTGTAGACCAGAAGTCACCTTCTTACCCTTCTTATCCTTCTTACTTGCAGTTCTCCTCCTTTAGTTATGGTCTTGTTCTGTCCATAATTGAAGGACTCTCTGGCAGAACATCTGATTCTTAAAGAAACTTAAGTTTAAAAAGTTTGAGGGTCTTCTGTCTAAAACTGAGAAGTGTGAAGGGTGTCTAGTTCTTTTCTCTTTGCTGGGAGCTGTCTGTACTGGATTTAAATATATCATCTATAAGATCTATATTTGGACTTTTTTTCTGAGATATGAGAAGAGAGATGAGTTATTCCAAACTGCATGAAGGTAAACTAAGTGAGACATTCTTAACTGTGGAATTAAAAAAAAAAAGTTTCTTTAGGGAATTATTCTGGCAGAGCTAGTGTTTTACATTTATAAATCTACTTCAGTCCAAATTAATTTGGTCAGATCTTACACCATTTAAATACTAACAAGCAACTAATCCCAAACGGAAATACCTAGGAGTAAATTTTCCTATATGATGATTTTAGTTGAAGTTTGAATAGAAGGAATTACTTATGCAGGACTGTGAAGCTGGTATTTATTTCATGGAATTGTTAGTATCTTACTGGGTGCTGATATAAACATTTTGATTGTCTGTTCTAGGAAAAAAAAAAAGTAAAATTAATGATGTTTACCAGCTCTATCCTAAAAATTACCAAATACATTTTCTGATTTCCAAATTAAATTTTAATTCATTTTTACATGGTAATAGCTGTCTACAGTATTTTGGACCAACAGAAACCTCAGAACTTCAGCATCATCATTGTGAAAACCCCAGACACGTTCCATTTCATTTAACAGAATTCATTAATGTTTATTTTGCAACTGTTCCTGATCGAGTGAAATGAAATCATCTTTAGTCAGGTGTTCCTAAAGCCATTTGAAACTAGATATTACAAGTGAAAATCTTTGTTCGGAAATGAAAATATAAGTGCTCATTTTTTTTTTTGAAAGTTTGCAGTAAATAGAGAAGAACTTAGATAAGGCATTTATTTCTACTGGATTTGAATCATCCTTCTGTCAGCAAGCTGATCCTTGTTAAAAGAAATTAAGACATTTTCAGTGGAGAAGACTTAGGCTCTGAATGCAGAATAGTGCTTCCACTTTTTGTTCACGAAAGGGTACTTTGATATATGCGCATTTCAGCCCGAGGACTCCAGCCTAGTAGAGTTCTTGTGAGGACAGCTCTCCTTACTCAGGTCCACACTTCACTATGGTAAGAATTTATTCTATTAGTACTACTTCTTGCCTGGTTTATTAGCAAATAAAGTTTGTTTAGTCATTGTGTATTCCAGGCTGCAGAGAGTTCTCCAATGTTTTGATGTTTACACTTTTTTACCTATTGCTTTTTGTGTACTAGTTCTCTTGTTTTGAATGCCATGAGTACACTTTCAACTACAAATTACATTTCTGTGTATTTTTATTAATGCAGTGCTGCTTTTCCATAGCAGTCTCCAAGTCCTGTAGTCTCAAAGAAATTGAAAGCTAAAGAGGGAGCATAAGCACACACAGGCAGAAGGTTGTGCTAAAATGTTTTTCGCTAAATTATTTGCTCCTGCTCTTATAGTCTAGTAATTCTTTTGGTTTTCTAAGGAGTCTTCCTGAACACTGTTTTTACTGGAAACAGACACAGTTCTTTCAGTGAATTGGAACTGCTTGGCAACCTTGGTCACCACTCAAAGTACTGTAAGCCAGGATTTGGTCTGTGTGAAAGGAGTGAATGCTTCATCTGGAGAGATCAGATAATTGGATCTCTAAAGGATCTGCCCAGAGTAAAAAAACAAACGTGAATCCTATCTGAAATCCCAAAACTACAAAAATTCAGATACACCACTGAATTATGTGTTTAAGGTGTACCTTTTCATCCACAAAAACAGAAAGTGGCTGTTCTAACTTGATTTTAGTTGTCTTGAAGGTGCTTTTCCCTTTGTTCTCTGTGAAAACAGTAAAGATAAACTTTGTGCAATTAGCTTGCAGAGAGAGAGCTAGCTCTGTCTGGCCTTACTGTGCCACAAGCTGGTTTTAAGATAGAGGCTAACAGTCCACCTTGTTAGAATCAAAAATAAAAGTCAAAGGCTTGGAAACATTGTAGGCGGCTTTTGCTAGACTTTTGGACACAACCCTTAATGGGAGACTAAGTGCTCTTATTAGACATGTACCTAAGGGAGATGCTCTGAACATTTCTGTCTTGCCCATTGTACATTACTCATGCCTGTCACATGGTCAAGGGAAAATGGCAAATGCATGATTCTTTGCAATGTGATGATTAAAGGTGCTGATGTTAGCGGAGTCATTTTTACTCATTGACAAAAGGGTTTAATTTGAAAGTGTTTGGGATTTTTTGTACATAGTGCAATTCGACTTCCATGTTTCTGTCTGGGTCTCTATAATCCCCCACTTCTATAAAACAATTACTTAAATGAATGGAGCTAAGTAAACAGAGTTGAGGGACAAATCATGTGTCAGTCTGACAAACTTTGGCAATTTGACTATCTACTAGTTGTCCCTGCTGGTCATTCCTATTCAGTAGAATAGTGCCTGCAGCGTGTCAGTTCTTACAGGTGGCTGTAGTAGACTTGAAGTCTTCTTTCCCTGAATACCTTTCTTCATTCAGTTTCTTCAGCATAAGACCACAAGATACAATAAACTAAGTCTTAACCTGAGTACATTAAGCAAGTTTGGATTGATTGTCTTATGTTCTCACTATGTCATTTATAAATATTGCACTGCCCTACTTATATTAAATTGATTTGAATACATGTGGCCCAAACAAAACAAATTATGCAATCAAAATGTTGTTGTCTTTCCTGCATCCCTCTGGTAAGTTTACAGTGTTGGCAGGTAATTTCAGCCCAAGGACTCTAGCCTTGTAGAGTTCTCATGAGGACAGCTCTCCTTACTCAGGTCTACACTTCACTATGGCAAGAATTTATTTTATTAGTACTATTTTTGCTTGTTTTTTTAGCAAATAAAGTTTGTTTAGTCATTGTGTATTCCAGGCTGCAGAGAGTTCTCCAGTGTTTTGATGTTTACACATTTAGATCTGACAATTCTTCTACACCCTCCCAAGTGACTTTAAATAATACATGAGGTTTACTTAGCTAGTGCTTTTTATATTCCCATTTTTGCAGAGCTCAAACTTTGGAATACATCGTTGTCTGGTTTTTGTAGGTTTTTTTTGTTGCATGGCCCAAATTAGGAAGTAAAGTTTAGGTTGCACATATGATGTGGAGTAGGTCACGGTGTCAGCAAATAAATGTGAGAAAACTAGAACCGTGACAGGATTTTGGGAGAACTTTGATTTTTCCATGTTTTTCCTCTAACCTGCACTGACCTTTTCCACACAGCAGTTTTTACTTGGTGTTTGCTGAGATAAATATTTATCTTGTGTACAAAAAGTTTCTTTAAGTTCTATATCAGGGGCTTGAGCCTGCAATGCTTAATGCTTGTCTTTCTAAGCAACTCCCTGGAGACTATTGGCCTGCCTATGGGCACATGTGAGAATAATTAAGTTTCAGGTTCAGTGCTCAAATATGAAGCTTTTCGTATTTCCATGTCTCTGTGTCTGCGATTTCTGAAACTAGTGGCTGGGTAGATCTAGTTACAGTCTTCTGGCCCTACTGCAGTAGAACTTTGAAACAGTAAAAATTCATTTTAATGACTGTGTTATTACTTTCTCCAATTCTAGCTCTTAGAACCTGAACAGATTCCAGCTCCTAGTCCCTTGACTGATATTGCTGTATCGGTCCCAGGGAATCTCCAAGTTGATGCATTCATGGTTGCAATATGTAGCTTTGGTGTACAGAAAATGCATGGGAGAGAAATATACTTGATTTCTCTTTCTCTTTTGAAGGGACAGTTTAGCTGAATCCATAAAAAGTCAAAACATGTCCACCTGGCAAGGTCTGTTTGCCTTAGTTGTCTGTATAGGCTTTGTTACCTAATCGACTGCGCAAGCAGAGAAGGTAAAGGTGACCTGGAGTTAGTGATTTACAAATAGCCTTTACTCATGGCCAAGGTCACCAACAAACATGCATGTAATTTTATGAGTTTTCATAGAACCATAGCATACGATGCTCAGAGAGTGCTGCTGTCTTTGTACAAGCACGGCAACTGACTATTTAGTAAAGGCTGTTACCATAGTCAGATATCTTTATGTGGGGAAAACAACATTTTGCTAATAGGCTTGGTTACATCTGCTCATAGATGAACAAATCAGTCTTCTGTAGAGTAACAACATTATAGTCAATCATAGATGTTCTTGTATTTAGAAAAACTTGAAATTTTGTGTAGTAGCAGTAGCATTGTTGTACAGAGCTTGTCTGCGGTTACAAGGATGTTTTAATTCCTACAAGATAGGATAAAAAAAATCTGTAACTATCCAATCAGATAGAAAAAAAAAAATATTTGGATTAGGATTTTATAGCTGAAACCAAGAAGAAGTTGTCAAAGCTGCTCACCTGATAAAATGGGAGTAATATTCAATAACGAACTGTATTCTGGTTTGTTTGGGATGTGTTATTTTGTCTCAAATTCCCTCAGCGGAATACAGAGATAGAGTCTAACAATAACTTCTACTTTATAACCAAAGGAAAGAGTTAGGCTTTTTAAAAAAAAAGCCTTAGTACGTTTGAGATTTGAAGGCAGATTTCAATGTTAGTTAAGCCATTGAGAAGCAGCTGCTAACATCAGTAGAGCCCAATTTTCCTGGGTTTTTTTTGCCCTTACGTAGAACAGGTGACTAAAACACAATCAAAGTTGGTAGTAGCAAATGATTAGGGGGAGAACAGCTGTGACAATAAAAGACACTGCTTTATTACTCCAGCTATTAGAGTACTCACAGAGCTTGCAATCTCCACTTCCCATGCAGGTCACTGCCCGTCTTTCATAAATGTCATGCTTCTGTGTGTATGTGGTTTTTTTGCCTACATGAGCATCTGTCACTGGAACTGAGTATTTTCATTCTGTACTCTGAGGATCTCATCTTTTGTGTTGCGCCTCATCCATTTTGTTTGATCTTTTGTAGCTAACACTTCTACTCGAGTAATGAGTTGCTTGGGTGGCTAAGTAAGCTGATCATGTAGCAGTTTCTTTTCTGCTGAAAAATTGCTTTCTTGAGGATAGATCATAACAGTTTGTATCTTGAGAATTCACCTTCTTCCTGAGAGACACATCTTTTTGCATATTTAAGAAATCATTTGGAAGACATTTATGAATGTGGAAGAAAGGAAAACAGCTTTTCCTCAACTCAGTACTGGAAGTGTCACATTTGATGCAAACATCCCTAACGAGTTCTGCTTTCTACACTGCTTGCACTTCCTTTTTTTGCCATAGCTGAACAGAATTTTTCATAGTAAAGACTTTGAATCTCTTGTGTTGCTTCTCTCTGTTACCACTATGCAGAAGGTATTGATATCTGGGTGTTTCTCAGCCCTCCTTTGTTCAGAATTAAGTCCTTTAATCTGTAGACAGAGGTAAAAGACAAGATTTGCACTGGAAGCATGAGCATATTCTCTTATTTGGTGAACTCAAATACTGCAACAGCTATGAAGGGTCTTTCTAGTGAAATACCATAGCTGACATAAGAAGTGAAGAGTGACAAAAGGGGACCAAAATTGGCATGAGGTAGTACAGCAGTACATTATTATGGACTTAATTTTTTCTGTATTGGTTTTCTGACTTTTGCATGCTGGAACATGCCCCTCTCTTTCCTCACTGTTTTAAGGTGAATATCACCTTTAGCCGACGTTCAGAACACTTTGGCAATATTGCTGACTCACATGGTTTCATGTCAGTAATGGGTTTTTAGCTGTTGCAGCTGATCTGTCAACCTGCGACATGCCAAAGACTGGGTATTGCAGCCCAGCCCAATTGTGGGAGATCTTCCCCTTTCTGTTGTTGCTTCTCTTTTTTTTTTTTTTCTTTGTTGTTGCAGTTGTTCTATCTCTGTTTTCTAAAGCAGAATAGTCAGACTACATTGCTGCAGAACTCAAGAGTCTGTTCTCATTTTGTGAGCTTTTCTAGGTGAGGAAGTTAAAAGGAAAACAAAACAAAGAAAGTGACTTCTTATGAACCTCTTCCTGTGATCACTGCATCAGTCCCTTGAAGCTTTCCCTTCCCTGTTGCAGTACCAAGTCTGAGATAAAAGCAGAGGGGTGAATCATGGAGTAATTTGGGTGGAAAGCTACCTCTTGTTCATCAGTACCCTGGGGTTCTTTCACCCTACTCTCCAGGCTTAGTAAGGAACAAACGGATCAGGTTGCGTTTAAGCCTCTGGTAGCACAGGAAATCAGTGGAGTTGCAGGTGACATACATGGAGTAAGAGGTAATACATTAGGCTTCACCAAGGGTAAGTCTCACCAACCTAGTTGCCTTCTATGATTGACTACATCAGTGGACACAGGAAAGCATATGGATGTCATCTACCTAGTCTTACAGAATAGAGCCTTTGACATGGTGCCCCACACCATCCTTCTGTGTAAATTGGCAAGATGTGGATGTTGATGGATGGACTGTTTGGTGAATGAGTTGATCAGAGCCAGAGAGTAACGGACAGTGGCTCAATGTCCATATAGAGATCGGTGACGAGTGTTGCCCCTTGGGGATTCATATTGGGGCCAATACTGTTTAATATCTTCATCAATGATGTAGTGGGATTGAGTGCACCCTCTGCAAATTTGCAGACAGCACCAGGCCGAGTGGAGCATGATGTGCCTGAGGGATTTAGGATGCCATCCAAAGAGATCTGGGCAAGCTGAAGAAGTGGGCCCACGTGAGCCTTGTGAGGTTCAACAGGGACAAGTACAAGGTCCTGCACCTGGGTCAGAGCAGCCCCCAGTATCGATACAGGCTGGGGACTGAAGAGATTGAGAGTGGTCAATAAGACCAATGGCATCCCAAAGTGCATTAAGAAGAGTGTGGCTAGCAGGTAAAGGGAGGTTCTCCACCCCCACTCGGTGACCTTGATTTGTGATTAGCAATTAGGATAGGTCCTCTCTGTTGTATTTTAGAATAAACAAAAAAGATTCAGCTCTGCACCAGAACTTTTACTGTGAAGGGTTTGTGCATCTCACCAACTGTTTTGAAAGGATGACTGCGATAGCCATGGAATACTGCATACCAAAACTTAATGTTAGCAGACAGGAACATCTCTGTAGTTCGATGAATCCATGTTTTTGCATACAGCAAGAGATAGAAAATCATTCTTGGAATCGGCCCTGATATAGCTCTTCTGTGATTTCAAGTTAGTGGAAATACACAAAGCCACTTTCTGCCCTTGTAGAAAAGTTATAAAGGAGACTTTCACGAGCATTACACATTGTTTTCTTTTCCTATGGTGTAAGTTTCAGATTAATTTCCTACGAATGTTGACAAGACTGGAAGCAAACCAGTGTGTAGTGTCTTGGGGAACTCTTACTGTGTAAGGACTCCAAAGAAGTGTTTAGTAAATGTTTTCAAAAGAAAATGCTGCATGAGTCTACATAAATTTCAATATATGAATGCATAGGAAGAGAAAGTTAACAGTTGTATTGTTAAAATGGAACAACCAGAAGCTTTAGTTACTGGGGAAGCTATGAAAACGGTTTGTTTCAGAAATAATTGGATGATAACCATTTAGCAGATCTGACCTAAGTACATCAGAATCTTCAACAAACCAAACATTGTGACAGCCTGTATAGATCAAATTAAACAATTCCAAAGGACGAAAAGACCTTTAACTTGAGGTAATTTTGAAGTGAAAGAGCTTTTTAAATGAGAAGCAAACCAGAAATGTGTCATTTTGAACACAGTGAAAGGAAATAATTAATTTGCTTATTTACAGTCCAAGCAATTTGGGAAATACAAACCTTATATAGCTGTTTTGATTGACTGTAATTTCCAGTTTTTCCACAAAAATTCTTGGCCAAAGTGTTTTTCCAGATCTGTGTAATCTTGACTGCCTTGGCTTATGCATAAATAACATGATACAATGCCTAAGCCAAGAGCACTGCCTCTGCAGAATCTCCTGACAAATTGAGAGCAAAAGTCTCCAGGGCAGGTTTGTTCCTGGAGAAATCAAATTTTATTTTAAAAGCCAATGACTACAACTGGATTCAAAGCCTGCATGTATTTGACAGTCCTTGAACCTCTGAGGATGGGATTCAGTTCAAAGATTAGGACAAAGATTAGGTGTCTACCTGCATTTACATATTTACAAGGTGCCCAGCTTCTATTCTAGTCAGTGGAGTTTTAGGG
This sequence comes from Urocolius indicus, assembly GCA_013401255.1. Taxonomy (NCBI): domain Eukaryota; kingdom Metazoa; phylum Chordata; class Aves; order Coliiformes; family Coliidae; genus Urocolius; species Urocolius indicus. Next base: position 96,876 of record WBNH01001704.1, on the reverse strand, counting down.
CTTGATCAGGATGCTATCCCATAGGCAGATCCCAGAAGCTTTTGGTCTCTGAAGACACTATGAAGCTGACAGACCTGGCACTTGACTTACAGGATCCACGTGCCTGTATGATGCGAGTCTAGAGATTACATGAAGATACGCCAGGGCTTTTCAACTGACTGTAGATGCCTGTGTGGGGATTCGTGAGCCAAACTCCTTGTTAGGAACTTAAAGGCTGGTAACTTATGAATAACACCTGCCTAAAAAATAGTGTAATTGTCCCCCAGATAAGCATAACAAGCAGTGAAAATTCTATACTTTCTTAGTTACTTCTTGTTCCTCAGCATGTCTTTGACATACATAATTTGTATTAACAGTTCTGTGGTGCTGGTGATACTTGCAAGTGTGTTTTGTCTGGCAGGCTCCAGATATATTATTTTCTGTATATTTTTACTGGTAGTCCCCTGCACAAAGGTTCAAGGCTGGCTGATGCTGCAGTTCGGTGTACTGATCTTTAGCAATAGCTGTAGTAGTGGAACACCTTATTAAGTGCTGTTCAAGGCCAGTTTTCAAGGCTGAACGTTATCATCTAATAACTTTGATCAGAGTGGTAGCAAATATTTGCATAAGTACATGCATGTGGGTTCAGGCTGCCGTGTTATTTTCACAGCGGTAACTGATTGGAATAGGGTCTGTCTGAGGTCTGCTCTGGAAATTGAGGTTCATGGTTCCCACTAAACCAGCACTATTGCTGGGCTCTCCCTCTCTTCTGACTCCATCGTGTTCTGTCTCCTGAGAGTTGCCCTGTCTGTCACTCCTTCCCTTAATGTTTTGTTCTCCCTTGCTCTTTTGTTACCTTATGCAAGCTTACTTCAGTGGTGATCGTTACATGTCCCTTTCTTGCTTCATAGCTTGCTGAATGCACCATGTGAAAACACATTCTGGAGTACTGTTTTTAAGTGCAGTTCTGGCTTCCCATCAATTGAATTTATAACTGCTTCACTTGAGTGATGGTGCTTTCCCATGTCTTTAGTCAGGTCAAGTCTCAAAACCAATACATCATCCTCACCCTTGGTCACCCATCAGCAATTTCTGTCACTATCAACGGTACTATTCTTCTTAAAATGTTGTCTTGGCTTCTGCATAACTGCTGTTAAGTTATAACCATTCCTAGCCATTCTCCTAGTAAAACGTTCATCCAAGTGCTGCTGTCTTGCATTGTAGCAATTTTCCAGTGATCTCTTGTCCTACTGCATCCATTTGTGGTTTTGCTGCAAAAGTGATGTACACTGTGATCCCTCCTCCCTTGCCACCTTCTCTTGCATCCTTTGTAGCACCAAAGAGCTCTTCTCTTTTTGCAGTTTCAAGGAGCTTCGTAGCCTAATCCTCATCAGTCTGTCATCTGGTATTAACTGCCTCGTTCTCCTGGTTTAGATCTGACTAGCTCAAGATGCTTTTTAGTGTCAGTGATAAACTTGGTATTAGCTAACCTGTTGGTCTTTTCAGACCACTAGCTGGCATACTGGCAATGCAGCCTCATTGCTTCCTTGACCTCTCACACAAGTTTGTGTGGAGCCATTTTTGCTTGTTGACAGGTATAGGGGGCTGCAGTGCTGGTCCCCATAAGCAGTTCTCAGAACTTCCCCGGCTCTGAGGTGGACCCATCTCCAGCCTGGCCAGGCCACTCTGTTGCCTCTGTCACAACTATTTAAGTGAAATCTGCAGCAGAAGAGGAGGTGTAGGAGTGCTACAAGATGGAGGCAACCATGTGGACCATGTGTCAGAGAAGGTGGAAGGAAGGAAGAGCGCCAGACTGGAGACCCCTCTGCAACCCGTGGAGAGAACACAGGCTGTACCCCTGCAACCCATGGAGGGCAATGGCAGGACTGAGAGCCACCAGCAGCTCTGGGTTAAGTGTGCCTGGACAGGCAGGAGACTGAGGATGCAGCCATGGTGCAGGCCATGCTGGAGAGCCTGCAGGCCACAGAGCAGACCCACACGAGAGGCAGAGAGGAGCTGCAGCCTTTGGGATGAACACACGTTGGAGCAGCCCATACAGGGCTGCTGGGTGTGTGAGGTACCCTATGGAGGAGCAGGGAGGACCAATGAGGAGCCTTCCTGCCCTGAGGAGAGACAAATGGCAGGAGCCGTCGGGAAAGCACTGACAGAAACCTCCATTCCCTGTCCCAGTGAGCTGTTCAGGGGGAGGAGGTAAAGACATGGAGTTCAGGGTTCTAAGCCTGATAGGAGTGGAGAGGTAGGGAGAAGGTGGTCTGAAAGGGCCAGTTATGCTCTTCTTCATCGTGCCCCTCTGTGTTGTTTTCTGTTTGTTATGTTTTTGGTTGATGGTGCATTAAATTAATAATTCTTTTTTTTTCCCTCCAAGTTGAGCAGCCTTGTCTGTTTTGCTCAGGACCATAAGTGGTGAGTGAGCCCTCCCTGTCTTTAGGGAGTTCTGAAGGCCCTTGGTTACTTTTCTCTTAGCAAGGAGGCCAAGGCAAAAGTGTGTAATGTGGTATCACTTAGCCTTAAAAACCCCTCATAGGGCATTATGGGACTGGCACTTTAGCTCTTACCTCTGCTCTGTCTGTGTCAGGAGCCTTAGCAGTCTTTTGAATTGCAACCACATATCAACCTCCTAGCATTGCAATGCCTCCACTAGAAACCTTATGTGAACCATCAACAGATAGTTCTGCAGCGTAGTGTTTCTCTGTAGATCTGTATCTGGAACTCATAGCATCTGTCTATGGTTTCTGCAGATTTGTGGAATTTCTAATGCTTTAATATACCATGAGATTTCAGGAAAAGTCCTTTTATCTAATAGCCTCTTTACAGACTGTCATGATTTAAGCCCAGCTGACAACAAAGCACCAGGCAGTCGCTTGTTCACCTCCCCCACACTCCCACCTTCTGTAGGACATCAGAGGGCCCCGCAAGATTGGAGGATAAAAGATGATCAATGGCCTTGTGGATTGAGAAAAAAGCAAGGGTGGCTCACTGCCAGTTATGGTTCTGGGCAAAACAGACTCAACTGCTTGACTTGGGGAAGAAAACACTAACAGTTTAATCTACTACCAACTAGAAACAGAACAGACAGCAAACATAAACAGAGCAGGATGATGAGAAAACTAGAACAAGCACTTTAAGTTCTCCTTCCCTCATCCTTCCTCTTTTTCCCGGGCTCAAGTCCCTGATCCCAATATCTCTAGCTCCTCCTGCCAGCACAGGGGAACACAGAATGGAGGTTGTAGTCAGCCCCTCACAGGCGGTCTCTGACAGTTCTTTCTTCTCAGAGGAGGAAGACTGCTCATGTTTTTCCAATACAGGATCTCTCCCATGGGATACAGTCCTTAACGAGCTTCTGCAGCGTGAGTCCTTCCCTGGGGCTGCAGCTCCTCACAAACTCCTCCCCATGAGTCTCCTCCATGGCTGCACAGCTCCAGGCACATTCTGCTCCAATGCCACTGCCCTCCTCACAGAGTCACAGCCACTCCAGGCACAGCCACCCCCTCTGCCATGGGGTCTTCCACAAGCTGCTAACAGATCTCAGCCCCACCATTTCCCTGCATGGGATGCAGGGGAACAGCTGCCATCTCACCACAGAATGCAGGGGAGTCTCTGCTCCAGCACACCTCCTCCTTTTCTCTCTCACTGACCTTGGGATCTGCATGGTTGCTTCTCTCTCATCTCACTCTTTCCATCATCTGCTACAACCCTCCTTTTCCTGCTGCTGCTTAAAAATTGATGACAGAGGCACTCAGTTGGGTCAGAGGTGGGTCTGACTCAGAACCGTGGAAAGTTTCAAGCAACTTCTTACAGAAGTCACAATTACAGGCCCTTCCCCATTGCCAGAAACGACTCCACACAAACCCATGACAAAGACATGGGGGAATATCTTCTGACTCCAGATACACAACTTCAATGGACAACAGTTGTGTTGGTCTGTTTACACGGGTTTTCTGTGCCTAAATAATACCTGTAAGAAGCTAATGTACGAAGAGAATGAGGCACAGTTAACAGAACTCATATAATTGACTGTGTCTTGTGTCATTAATGATTTCCCTCGTCATTTTTAACCTTAGCTGTTAATCCTCATAAGGATATTATTCTTTTTTTTCCAAGTTCTTACATCTAGGAAATAAAGTGCCCATGAAGTGAGTTAATTCAAGGTGGAGGATGTAATTTTAGAAAGCACCCACCTAACGGTTTGCCTTTCCTGAGGCTTGCTTACTTGGGCAGGGCAGTGAAGCTGAAATGTCGCATAAAGCAGAGAGAAATTCTTTCCCTTAGTGTAAGGAGCAATTTTTAAAGAAGGGAGCAGAGCTGAGGTCACTGTAGGTCAGCAAGACCCAGATCTCCTCTTGCTTCCTAATGCAACTGTTTGTACAATGTTGTTCCTAACCTTTTGCTTCAAACCAGAGTGCAAGCTTATGGTGGTGACAAAGCTTTCACAGACACCAAATATTCCTGTCTGTCCATAATTCTCTTGCAGGCTCTGATTTGCCTTTTGAAGCACTCTCTGCAATGTAGGCCAGACACCCATACATAGCACAGCTGATAAGAGACGGGAAAGCTGGCACCGATCTCTCCAAAAATGAAGTGAAAGGTGAGACTGGCCAGGGCTCAGGTAGCACAGGAGTGGCAAGTACCGAGCCCCACATTCCTGACAGCAAGCAGTTCAGGCAGGGTGTTCCCCAGAAGCCTCCCAAAGCCCTCCAGAACATGAAACAAAAGCAGTTGTTGTCTCAAAATGTGCTGAGCATTTGCAGGTTGAGCAAAGTCCATAACTTAAGAGCTTTGTACAGATCCTGAGGAAGCTTCCTTTGGGCTCGCTGCACTCATGGATAAAGTGGACCCCTTGTCATATCTAGCATGAAGTGGGTCTCTAGCCTGACCTTTTCCAGCCTGTGGTCTTTAATGATGTTCTTGTGGATGTTTCTGTCTTAAGCCTGCAGTTACTGGAGTCTGAGAGACATGTAATCACCTTCCAATCAACTATTTCACAAATGTTGCCTAGAAATAATTACATGGCTCCTCACTGAAGAGCTCTCAAAACAAGAGTGATTCAGTCAGACAGTGTTTTAATCTTTCAAAATCTTGATGTGATCCTGCTGTCTAATGAGATGAGCTTCAGAAATTACTGTTAATCTTAAAAAAGATAAGTAGGGTCTGCAGGATCTTATTTATCAGTGAATCATGTAAAAATGAACTTTTCATTTTCCAAATCTGTGGCTCCTTAGTGAGTTGCTCTAAAGTGACCTCTCCTTTCATGACACGTGGACCACGGAAGATCATATGATTTGAAGTGTGTCCCACAGAGTTGTCTGCCCTGGCAAAAAACAAAGTCAACAACAGTTAGCAAGCTGGGTATTTACACTGACAGCAGTCTGCTTAATAGTATGTAACCTCTTTATGATTTAATTCCAAGGTTATTATGAGGCGACAACTGCTTTTACCATCAAACCTCCTGTATTCAGCTAGCTAAACAGAGACAGGCTGTGTGCATAATTGTGATCAATCCCCCTTTGTGTGCTGCTTAACTGTGCTGACCTCATGATGGTATAAATGAGAGCAGGTCTTGGCCTTATCTTCTGGCTGCTGGCATGTGACTGTAGCACTCTGTGTAGCTCATAAATGAGAAATACCAGCTTGTGCTGCTACAGCTATCTGTTTACACCAAGATCCTGAACAATACCTTTTGAAGAACCCTATTGACAATCAAGCTATAGTTATCACTGAAATTAATGCTTTCAGAAAAAATCCCATGACTTCTCATCGTTTTGCTTCCTATTTTTATTTTTGCTTCAGAAACTTGCATAAAAATTGCATGAAATATAAACACCAGTTTATCCTGATAGTTCTACAATAAAATAAAAGCCAATTTCATAACTTTAGATGGGGTTCGAAACTCTTAGTTCAAACCAGCAGGCACCAAAACCACTGCTGACAACTTGAACAGTGACTGTCTGAACTTAGTGGCAGCTCTGTTACTAGATGCCTACAATTCTGCTGCAGTTTGAGCCAAGAAGTGCTACAGTTTTTGACTAAGAGCAGCAATTTGCATGCAGCTTTGACCCTCAGCTCCTCAAAGCAAGCCTCACAGATCATGTCCCCACACAATGCAGTCCAGCTTCTTTGTTTTAAAATTTGGCTGGGGTGGTTTTAGTTTCATGCTGTCGAGCAGTTCCAGGCTGAACCTTAACCTTGAGAAAATCACCAGTGTGTAGCAGCTCACAAGTGCCAAGTCCCCAACCCCTGAGAGCCCCCTCCATGCCTCATCCTTCTGCTCCCAAGCTGCCACTGCTGCCTCTCAGGGTAGGTTTACATGACCCTTAACATCCAGCATAAAGTTATCTGAGATAGTTTATCTGTGGATAAACCCCACAGCTGGTGAACAACAGCTATGGCCAGCATGATTTCAGAAATGTAAAGCCGTCTTGTTTTCTGGTAGGTATCTTGTTTCATTAGTAAGGTCATCATGTCACTTCCAAGAACAGCTTGATGAGATAAGGATTTCTTTCAGCCTGAAAAAGAAAGCATTTTCAGATTCCATCTGCTCAACCAAAATACCTCCTTCTGGTGGATTATGAGCCACCTGCTCAGACTCAGCTGCCTATGTCTTGTTCCTAATCCCAAGACTGGTGTGCAGAGGCACCTGGCTGGCCTGACACAGAGCTCATCTGAGTACAAAAAAGCCTGAGCACTTGGAGTCCTTGGTGTACCTAATCTATAATGTTCTTGTGCCTCCCTCAGTAGGTACCCCTTGCTCTTACCCTTTACAGGACAATGACGAGGTTGACTCGTCCCCTGGAGTGTGAGAGAGTGGACTCAGTACCCACCTCTACCTCAGGGACTTCAATCCCACATAAAAATGGAATCTTTTCTCAGATAAGAGAGTACTTCAACTATAAGAGTACCATCAAGGAGCCATGCAAATCATCCCATTGAATCTGTTCAGAGAAAACAGGCTACAGGTTCCCTGAGAGAAGAAGTGAATGCTTGAGTGAAGGGGAGTGAAGTCTTTGCCCCACTTCTGCCTGTATCTCTGTATGCATTTTACCTAGTAAGTATGTAATGTGAAATGCTCACACAACCCATGGCAGAGGCTGCCTCCTTCCCAGCAGCCTATATCTCCCCAGTGCTTTTCTAAGTGCTCTTATGGTCTTTAGTCTTGCATTTTTTGGTCTCCTCTCTTAAGAAAAGTACTGCTATGAAGAGAGGCAGCAAAAAGAATGATCTTGTTATAACCTTGTGTTGTCCATGACCCTGGCAAGGCAGATGAGTATCGATTGCTGAAGTATTTGCTTACATTAGCTGAGGCATAGAAGCCACGGACTTTGTACTCTTTTCTCTCCTCACTTGCATCTGTGTGACCCTGATTATGGGAGGCTAACTGAGGTTAGAAAATTAGCAGCCATGGCAGCAAACTAAAATACTTGTATATAGCCCAATATAAAAAAAAGAAGAAACCCTTATCCAAAACTATTCAAACTATTCATGTATATGTCTTTTGTCACAAAGTAGAAGCATACTCAGGAGATTATACTTGGATCTTTTCAGCTGCAAGACACAAGGTCAACGTTAAAAAGTGGCATTGTTCCACATTGTATCCCCTGAAGATATGCTGATAGACTCCTCATGGACACCAGTTCAGAACTGAGCAGAAAGAGTCCATTGTCTCTGTTGCTTTATACTCTGAATATCAATCTACAGGTTATGGGTCCAGCCATCCATGGAGAATTGCTACCCCAGCAACAGGGCAATGATGAGAGGCTGAGTGGCAAGTCCCTATGGGATTCTGTGTATGGCCTAGCAACAGTGCTGACTTCTACCGACTTATGATTCCACAGTTAAGGCATTGGACTTGAGTAGGATGCAGCTGGACCCTTGTGCCCATCTCTGCTGTGGTTTGTCACCTGGGAAAATTCTCGCTGCCTCTACTAGTAAGTCTTTTAATTAGCTCTCCAGGAGAGCGATGTGAGCTATACTAAAGCTGGCCATATTCAAATATGAAGATCTGTATTGTTGTTACAAGATACTTGCATTGCATGGACATTTGAGTGTTCTGGCTATTCCTTAGTGATATCTGCCCTAGCAGGAAGGACTGTCTTTTCCACTAGACTTGTGCATCAATAAGTGTTAGAATTTTTTAAAAAATCATTATTTTAATTGCAAATAGATTTTTAATACCATCAGTTCAGATTATTTCCACTAGAAACTCATAAGGAGGAATACAAGTTGTAATGAAGCCCTTTTTGTTCTGGAACATCAACATGTTTAGCACTGAATTCAAAGACAAACATAAATTTATAAATAGATTGACAGAACTTTGGGTTTCAGGAGGATGGAGCTAGACTCTTCTCAATGATGTCCAATGATAAGACAAGGGGCAATGGGTACAAGCTGGAACACAAGAGTCTCCAGAGAAATACAAGGAAGAGTTTTTTCACTGTGAGAGTGACGGAGCACTGGAACAGGCTGCCCAGATGGGTTGTGGAGTTTCCTTCTCTGGAGACAGTCAAAACCCACGTGGACCCACAGGCACTGCAGACCTCAGGCTGTGCTAGAGGTTCACCAAACCTGCTGTTTTTGCCTGTATATCAGAGATTCATGCAGCCCTAGTTTACCACTGTGCTTTGATCTGTCCCACAGTAGGGCAGGGACCTCAAGTGTGTTTGATAGGGTGCCTCTAAGTCTACTACAGGTCTATGTTATCTAAACACAGATGTTCTACTTGTCCAACATACAAGGCTGAACAGTGATTAGCATGATATATGTATTTTTTGACACCTCAGCGACAAGTCACTTGAGTGTATTTAAATCCACTTCCGTTACTTTTTCACACTTAGACACCAGAAAGTCAGATCAGCTCTAAGAGCTGCTGAATACTTCAATTTCTTGTAGACCAAAAGGGAGATATTAAAAAAAACCAAACAAACAAACATTAAACCACAGACAGAGCAGCCTGGAACAGTCAGTTTGAAGGAGACAGGGGAATGTCAAACAAGTCTTAATTTTACAGGGAACCTAGAATTAGCTCAAAAGTCTTCTTATTTTTTCTTAACTTCTGCTGTAATTCTGTGTTTAATTCCTTTTCATCAAGGAAGGTATTTTCCATAAAACACTGCATAGTCTTGCTTTTAAGTCCTGCTTGAAATTGTGGTTTTAAGTAGGATTTGTTTAAGAAAAGAGGAGTTCTCAAAGTCAGTGCTAGCTTACATTGGATGTGCTATAATTTATATTAACCATACAAAAATATAATGGACAGAAATATGGAAGCAAGCTGTACCTAAAGACTGGATGCTTCCCCTACCAAAAGAACCAAAGCAATAATTCACAACCAGTTGCATTATACATAATAGTTTAATATTCTACATATAATAAATGGTAACTAATTGGTGTTCCCTGTTCTCCTTTGAAAATGAAAAAATAAAAGAAACAAACAGCAGGCAATAAATTGTCACATGAAACAAATTCTTTTTATTTACCTTTGAATATTTAGCACAGTGGACAGGAAGATGAGAAGTGGATACCTAATTTGAAGCAGTGCTAACATTCAAAACAAAATCTGTGTTTAGCTCTATCAGCTTGAATGGATGTCTTGCCAGAATGTGACATTTGAAAATATCTAATGTCCTGTATCTCATCTTCTGTGATGAGGCTTACTTTTGGGTCAAGGACAAATGATCGGACTGTTAAGTCCTTACAAACATACACAAAGAGGGTAACAACAATATGGTAAATCCATTTGTTCTTTTCATTGGCAGATGGTAAAGAAACTATATATTTTAGCTTGAGGATGTTTGTTTAAAAATGGACTTCCTGCATCCATTCCTGCATCTATCCAGCCCACCAGCCACTTGCAGCAGAAAAGGACAGTGATGTTACAGAGAACCAAATATTATCCCTGGAACAATTGTTCTTACAGACATCCCACCACTAACAATTCAATGTGTGGTGATACTACCCATGATATCATTAGTGGAATTAGACTAGGAAGAAGGAAGGAGCATTGCCAGTGGAGGTGTACAGAAATACAGAGCTCAGTCAATGGTACAGAATCCAATCAGAACCACTGGTGAATATATGGTGGCTGTTTATTTGTCTCCGTGTTGTGTTTGAGATGGGTAGCTTAAAGCTGGCTTAAGTGGCTTTGGATGAACGCGTAAGTCTATGATAATGGTAAGACTTTAAAATAACAGAGTCTAGAGATGCATTTGGTTCAGCCAACATTTATTTTAATAACAGTTACAACTTTGTGAAAAGAGGTATATTACAAGGAGTATAATACAAGTTTTGCAGTTTCACTAGAACGTGAACATTTTTGTAGGTTTTCTTCAAGTCTTTTACTAGTTTTTCATAAAACCATAAAGGTACTTCTCATGAAAGTCTTCTCTCCCCACTGTGAATATGCTGTTATACAACAACATTTGATTTCCCCTGTGGGAAGAATCACCACCCCCTGCATTTCAATTACAAAACTAAGTTTTCACTGTGGTCGAATTTTGACAGTTCTGTTGACTTAGCTGATAAAATTCTAACTAACTCCAGGGAAGTATTTGCTGACAGAAAAAAAAAATGTTACTGCACACACAATTCAAAATCATAATTTGCATTTCAAAATGGTTGGAAAATGGAGAGAGAATTCTATTAACACAGCGCATTAAACCTTTGCATGCTGGTACCATAATGGTATACATTATGCATTTTCCATTAGACTGATGAATTTAGCATCTTTATATGGATTTTCCCCCAAGACTTACATTTCATTTGCATATATACATATGTATAAAGTACATGTTATATAGTACATAATTTATACATATAAAATATGTATTCATAGGCATTTCAGTCTATACCTGAAATAAATATCATTGGTCGGTTGCAAAATACCCAGTCCTGCACGGGATTGATCTAAAGAAGGACATTGAATGCTCTTGTCCACAAGCTCTATCTCAAAATATGAAAAAATCAAAACCAAAAATTGTTTAATTTCATGGACAGCAAATAACCTGCCAGGGCATTTTGCTGTGCCCGTACCAAACGGCATATAGTAATACTTCAGCTTGCGGCCATTACGGTAGAAATCAGTCTTTTCTTCTCCGTTCTCATTGAGAAAGCGATCATATTTGAATGTCTGTAATTAAACACACACACACACACATACACAAAAGTTACTTGATATTTGAATACCTCAAAGGCTAGATAATGTCACTAAGACACAAAACACAGGCTGGGAAAGCAGTAAGCATCATACAATAGCACCAAGCCCTATGGTGCTATTTTGAAGAGGGTAACCCCTGAGAAATTCTAGTGTGTGGGACATGACCCCAGATTCTTTGCTGATAACACTGATTTTCTGACCTCTTAAAATAAAGATTATAATCTGCATCCTTGTTCATGCAGCAGAACTGGAAGATTGCTCATCCCGTGCCTTTGGGAAAATATCCTCAGCCTTGTCGTCCCTCACTGCCTGCCCTGATAATGGTGGTCTTCCTCATTGATGGAGGCAGTAAGTAGAAGGCTGTCTTGGGCTGGCAACACACATTTGATTGCATTAAGACATGTTTTGCACATAGTACTTGCTCTGACTTTAATTAATTTTCTTGCCTATCGTTACATCTCCAGGTGTAAGAACAGACTGGAGTACAACAGAACACCAGCTGTGGGGGCAACCCTGGTAAATGCTCTATTTAAAGGCATGTTAGATTTCTGCTAGAGCTCAGAGTTTAATGCACTCTGATAAATACTTACCAAGGGATCAGCATAAATTTCTGGATCAAAATGCAATAGTTGAGGATAAAGAGCTACAATGTCATCGCTGCGAATGTTGTAATACTCATTCTCTAAGTGCAAAGTGAAATCCTCCTTGGCAACTCGGAAAGTCATGGATGCACTCGATAGCCTCATGGCCTCCTTGATGATGCTGTCTGTCAGGAGAGAAAAAGGAATGACTACCATGAAAATAGTATGTGTATGTCCTTGGGAGAGGTCATGCATTTTCAGGCCCATTATCAAACGCTGCATGTATTAGATGAAATTCAACAGTAACTTTCTAAATGCATAAGAAAGTTTCTTTCTCATTTTTTTTTATCACTATTATCCCTTCTGCAGGTGACACTGAGATAACACAATCCACTTTTGCCTAGAAAGAATACTTATAGTTGATGCAACAGAATATTAGAAACTGTGACATGTTTTCACTCTGAGATAAAGAATGAACTGGTCAAAACTGGAAACATAACAAGAACAAGAAGCAGTGCAGTGGTCAGGATTTTCTGAAACTTAAAGAGGTGAAACATAGAAGCCAGTACTCAGTAAAAGAGATTTAAGGGAGTGTTTGCTTCAATATAAGCTGGGTCTTTTGGGTTTTTTAAAAAGCAACAGCAGCTAGAGTGACAATTTTGAAACTCTCTGTAACTTGGGCAAACTTGAAAAATGTGCCTATAAATTGAAAAATATTAGGAAGAAATAAATGTAATGGCATTAGGAGATAGTGCTCCACATCATAAGAACTGGGATATAAAATTGGGCAAGGCCTGTATCCTGCTTTAGCAGGCTGCACTAGATGATCTCTCAAGGCCCCTTCCAACCCCTACCATTCTGTGTTTCTTTGATTGTTAAACAAAACATTAGTCTGAATTGTCCGTGGGTCTCCAATACTATGTTGTGTAGCTGTGTAGCAGTATTGAAACATGCCATTACTCACCAAAAAAAGGTGCTATTTATGTGACTTTTCATACTCAGTGTGACCTGAGGCATTGCGAAGTATTGGCTGTTGCTAAGGAACTTCTAGGAGTTTGTTCTAGTGTTTGTTGGCTAATTCCATAGTAGTTCATAGCAAGCATTTATATGGTAACAAATAGAAGACTGAAAATTGTGGGGTGATTTCTGATACTCTTGCATAAAATAACCATACCTAGTACTGGCATATTATCCAGCTGTTTTCGGTTCAAGGAAATGTGTTTTCCATCTAAGCTGATCTTCTCTCCCACACTTTCCAAACTTCTTTGCACTTCTGTGGTAGCAGCTCTCATTGCTTCTGGACTCCTGAGAACAAAAGAACAGCAGTATAACATAATTTTACACTTCAGAATGTTTTAAAAAGGAGTTTTCCCATTAACTTTCTTTCTGTCTAAAATGTAGTTAGCTGACAAGTAAAACCTCAAATGAAAGTGTTGCCAGAAAATGCTGCAATTACACTTTTTTCGTGTCTTGGCAAAGGTATGATAGCTTCAAAAAGAAAAAAAACAAAGGGGAGAAAATCCTCAAGTATTTGATTCTGTCTCCAATGACAAGTAGGACAGAGCTGATATGCATAATTCAGGTGATAAACTGTAGCATCACTAAAAAGCAATGCCAAGAATAAGAAATAATCCCAAACAGTTGTAGATTAGAAAATAGTCTCACCATGTACAGAAAGTTTAGGAACAGTATTATAGATCAGTTTATAACATCACTTACTCTGGATGATGTCGTATTGTGTGACAGTATTCCTTCTAGCTGAAGAGAATCTTTCTAATACTTAAAATCCACATAGTATCCTTCACTATGTAGACTTTCTTACAGACACAGAATATAGGAGCTATGGTGAAATATATATAGATAATGATACAGTATGCAATAGTGTCGTGATGAAGACACAATCAATTCAGTTGTTAAAAGACTCCAAGACCAGAAGGCCCAAAGCCAATGCATTCTTGGAGTGAAAAGTACTAAAGAACCTCAGAGAGTAGCAATGTCAGGTAGATAAGTGAGTGCAAGACACTGGCTAAATAAAATCACCAGCAATTTAGAGTTACTTAAGAGTTAGCCATGCTGAGGTAGCTTATACTGCGTTCTAAAATGGATGTTTAATAGTATTATCTGGACTGTGCACTCCTCTCATGAGCAGCAAGCTCAGCAGCTGTAGTCTATCGACACTGCAACCTCTGTAGGATCTATCAACATATAAACTATTTTCTATTATTTCTATTTGCAAAACAATATTGAAGCTAAAGCTCATTTTACCTGCTCTAGTGAGATGGTTTAAAATGTCCAATGATATTGTGAGCCTTCAATATCATTGATGTTCTGACTCCAACCAGCACTTTCAATGTCATATCGTACAGATTTGCTCACCTTCCAACCCCATAAAGTGAGTATTACCCTGGAGTGTTTGGGCTTTTGTTTAAACTTCTACAGAATTGCTCTATGACACCACTAGCTGGCATCAGGTGGGTGAAGGGGGTTTCTGTGGGAGTCCAGAGCAACATGCCACTTCTGTTGTAATCAGTCAGCTTTTTTACACTGATGAAGTATCAAGCAGTGGAATTTGCCTGTATGGTTTCTGGAAGATTAAAAACATTTTACTTGTTTGGAAACAAGAAGCATTGGGACTTACTTAAGAAGATAGAACAAGCTCCAAAATGTGGCAGGAATGGTGTTGGCTTGTGAGGCCCAGAGCACTGCCACATGGGTCTTTGCTTTTTCCATGTCATTGAAGGTTGATAGAGTGTCATTCAGGAACATGCGGAGGGTGACAAGCTCAGAGAGGTTGTCCCTCTTCAGGAGGTTCTTGTGGAGCAGTGCCTCTCCCAGCTTCTCACGTGCACTGTGTGCACTCTTGAAGAGGTGGATAGGCAGCCCGGCCACGAGGGCTGGAAAGATCCTATCAAATGCCTTGAAGTTTTCAAGGGCATTTAGGATATGAGCTCGCTCAGTTTCCTGCTTTGATGATAGATTTTTGTCATTATTTGAGTTAAATTCTTTACCAAAAAGTGTTAAAAAGCCAGACTCGAACATCACCTGGCAACAGAATGTATAAAGTCCTTCTGTTACCCAGGTATTAGACTGGGATTTAGATGTCCTTGACTGCAGCATGACGTACTGTAGGTTTTCCATCATTGCTTCAACGAGGGCATCTAGGGCATTACCTTGAAGGGTTCTAATGAACGTCTGATGAAAATTTTCAGTGGTGTTTCCTTCTGCTGGGTCAATGCTACGATGCCCAAAAGCCTGTCACAAAATACATTTGTACATGATAAATTAAAGCCTGTCAGAACCTTCGTGATAGAGTCTAATAAATTAAGGCCAAAGTATAACTTCATAGATTACTAGAGGGAAGTATTGTAAGAGCTATTGATAGTAGATACTTTCTCAGTGAACCATACCAGTGAAGAAGGCAAATGAAAATAGATTTGAATGGATGCTTACAAATAAATGGAAGTGGTTACCTAGACTTTCATTCAATTTGCATCAACAGGAGACTTCTTGCTTACTTCAGTAAGGGTTTAACTGAGTTTCTACTGTGTTGCACCATTTTTTAAGGCATCAGGACTGAATCTTCCATAGTGCTGAGAACCTCTTGAAGAAAGTTTCAGCCTCATCAAGCTATATTATCATTTTGCCAGTGGTGTTAATTGTATTTCTGCTTTAGCAAGTTGTGATACTACATGGCTAAATGTCGTCCTTGGACAATCCAAATCACTGCAAGTTTCTTTTCCCTTGAGGAAACGGGAAAAAAGACCTGAATACTTTAAAACAATACAGTGCAGAAATATGAAACCAATTGTATGTCAAAGGCATAGTTATGCTGTAGGAATTAACTAAGAACATCTGTCCTGCCAGCAGATACTTTGCATATTAGACCATTTT
Source organism: Urocolius indicus (assembly GCA_013401255.1). Classification (NCBI taxonomy): domain Eukaryota; kingdom Metazoa; phylum Chordata; class Aves; order Coliiformes; family Coliidae; genus Urocolius; species Urocolius indicus. The sequence continues at coordinate 81,261 of WBNH01001704.1, read as the reverse complement.
TCAAGTGGTACCTTGGCAGAAGTAGCAAAATGGAACTTTTTCCAGTCCAAGTGTTTTCCGTGTCGGATCAATGCATGGTATGAAAAAGGGTCAGTGAGGAAGTGAATGTATTTCCCTGCTACGTGGCAAGTGAAAATGTGGCCATGTTTCTTCTGCTTCTCTCTGAGGAATTCAAGGGGATTGGCACCAAACTGCAAGGCACAGCCCAGGTATGGAAGGAACCCATTTTCAAGTGGTGGCTCACCTTGCCTCCTACAAAACACAAACAAAAGATGAATTTTTAAGTATATATAAAAATCTCTTCTCCAGGACCACCAGGTAGGTAAAATACTGATGGTAGGCTTCCTGTAATGGAAAAAACAATGCAAAAAACTCCAAACAAATAAACCAAATAAACACCCAAACAAATAGTATATTGACAAATAATTATCTTCCCTTTAAGGACCAAGCCTATTGTGAGGTTTATGGTATGTAAGAAAGAGTAACTTTAACAGCCTGTATTAAACATAATAAAACCCAGTTTGATTATGTCATCTTTCTTTTCCCTAGATCGGGAGTATATTTTTCGCCTGCTTAAACGCAGTATTGTTGCCATTGGCTAACATGCATAGTTAAGTAATTGTCCCATAAATGAATAATTCATCCCACTAATACTGTCAGATATATTTTTGGGCAACAGTTTCCACAATTCAATTTGGATACCAAGGGGAATAGCCTTTCAGTCTAAAAAAGTTGTTATTATTGGCATATTCCACTTGGACCAGATCCTGCTGAAAACAGTGGGAATCTTGCCATGACCTTCAGTAAGCATAAGAGTTAGTGAAACATGCTTCAAGTGAAGCAAGTGCTTAAGTGATTTTTTTCTTTTATTCTGGGTCAGAACGTGTTTTTTTTGTGCCTAAGGACACAATGGCTGCTCAAATAACTTTCAGATAATAGTTTAGCTTTTCCAGTAAGTTCCTAATGTTTATTTTCTGAAGCTATTTTCACCTTTTTTATTAAGCTTTTCAATGTAAAACAAAACTGGCTGTTGCAAAATACAGAATTACAATAGGTAACCAATTTACTTGCTCCTTATGTATTTGTGCCAGTAGGATTAATGCTTTTAAGGAACGTGTATTTGACAGAGTAAGGTATACAAATATAATCTATACTAATCTGTGTTACTAGCTATGACAGGCTCATAATATGAAAATGTTTGTAAGTAGGTATTAAACTATAATTAGATGTAAGGAGGTATTAATTGTGATTACAGTGCAAGTAAAACTGTAGCCCAGTACTTTAGGATATCAGAACATCCATATGCGTATTATAATTACCTAAGTTATACACAGACTGGTATCTATAGCTATGTCTCAGGATTACCTCACTGGTGTTAAAAAGCCTGTACATCAAAATTCTATTGTAATGTAAGTCAGCTTTGTCCATGTTATCCTACATCTGTCCATCTTTACACTTCTTTTAGTTACGTACACGGAATATTTGACATAAATAAAGGCTAAGTACACTGAAATGCATTTACAAACAATTTCCTTACCTCCTTCTTCTCCCTAGAAGAAACCCACAACAGAGTATTATCACTGTTCCCCAGATCCATGATGCTATGAGCATTTCTAGTAATGCCCAAAAACTTCCAAGTAGAAAGCTGGTTAACTACCAGTATCGCAGAAGAAGTGACTGAGAACGATACAGAAGAGAGGTCGTGATTTAAATAGATTATGTCCACCACTGTATCTAATGGCATTCAGTCAACCTGGCAAGCTATTGATTAACCATTTCTGGAGAGTTTTGTCTCTGTTTTGAGATCTTTCTGCAGAGAGCTTTGCTGGATTGGTGTTGGCAGCTGCAGATATGGCCTTGAGCTGATGCCACACATCAGAAGTGGTTCCAAAGTAATCAAGCAGCTGTAATAGTTGATAATTTCAAGGTCTCTCAGGTGGGTTTTGATCTATCCCGCAGATTTACCAATTGCAGTTTATAGTTCAAGTTTAGCAATATATGAAATAGCTACTGACAGGTGTCCAGAAGATTCAGACTAAACTAAACGCTGGCTGCGTTTTGTGATGTGCTTCAGCTGCCAGCCTGCTGTCCCTTCCCTTCTGCTTGTAGACTGCCCTAGCTCTGGTGTGCCACTGTGAGAGGGAATTGCAGGAGAGAGTTCAGCTGTGGGGAAAGGGATGGTCGCGCAGCTGGACTTAATCCCTCTAATAATGTTTCTCTGGTAGAAAGGGAAAAACAGGCTTTCTAGAATTCAGCGTGAGAGAAGCAAGCAGGATTAGACCACCATACTGAGGATTTTTTTCCATTATCCTCAGATCACTTTTCATTTTCCCATCAAACCTTTATCACTTTCTGTTGCTGACTAGTGAGGATTCAAACTTTGGCTTGCTTCTAGCACCTGGCATCAAGCCACCGAGGAGGCAGCTCAGGTAGCATATAGTAATGTCTCATTAGTCATTCAGAGACTAATAGGTTTCTAAAAGAGAAACTGAAGGGCCTGTATTTTTTTTCAGGCTCACTTTTGCAAAAGTTTTTGTTGACGTTCTTACAGCTATGAGATAAAACAGTAAAGATTTGGACCTTTTGCTGTCAAAATCGAACACTATACTCAAGGCATTGATTGAGCTGCTGCAAATATGGCAGATGAGAATATTGTCCTGGCTTCAAACCAAGGAAGGCAACAAAGCATGGGGTAACTCCGTGCACATGCCATTACATTTGAAGCAATTTTTAAGCTGCTGTAGTGAAGAAATAAACACTTTTTAGAGCATTGAAGTTTGCCATATTTAATCTAAAAGACAGCTCCTTTTGCATGTCAGCTTAAGATCCAGTCCCCACTCCGTTTCCATTTAAGCACACGTTTCATTTATTTTCCTAGAAAACCTGTTTTTCATCAGCTGAATTTAGCCTGTTAGAATTGTTCTACAAAATACATGTTTTCCCATTTCCTGCTTGCTTCCATTTTGGGACATTTCAGTTCTGAGTCATATTCAACTACATCTCACCACTTCCTCATCCTGAACAAGTATGATAATTTTTTATGTTCCTATCTAATTCTTTTGCATGTGTAGATCTCAGCCTTTTAATATCCAAACAACACTAAAAAAAAAGTTGGAAGCTTCTGTCCGTTTTGTCTGTAACACACAGGAATTACTTTACAAACAGGAATTGCTTTTAACCAGCAACAGATAGCTGTGGCTTCTCACACGATCACATGCTACACTAGGTAGAGCTGCCAGTCACACTTGCCTTTTCCTTACATGCTCTGGATAGCTATACTACAGCGTGATGATAACATCATTTATAAATGGCACTCTGCTGCCACAACAGAAGTACCTAACTTCTCTAAAGCTGCCCACATTCTTTCTCTTTTTGGTTTGTACATACACAGTAGTACTCACAGTGTAACCAGGTGTAGGCAGAGAACAGGAGCTGCTTGGCAGCCTACCTTAAATAATTGCTCTTTCTCTAAAGAAAATCAAATGTGTCCCCTTTTTTCCATATAAGAGATTCTTATCTGAAAGCACCTGTGACACTGTTGCGTAGTTTGACATATGTCCTTGTGATAAATGTAAGCAGGAGCATTGTCTGCCACAGATACTCCCTCAAATTCAGCAGATGAGAAGTGTGAATCTCATTTCATTTATATCAATGGGCATTAGACTTTCCTGATTTTCCAACAGCACCAGTAGAATGCTGCTGACATTCTGAATATGGTATTTTGGTGTTCTTCAGTTTCAGAGTCACGACACCTGGCTGGACACTGGGTCCCATTTCTCACTGCCAAAGCTCAGGTAGTTCCCACCAATTGCTATCAGGGCTTGAAGACACCATGTTGTCCCACTGATTGACAGATACTACATTTTCTGCAACACAGAGAATGTATGTGTTGTGTGTGAGGTTGTCTCTCTTGCCCCAGCCCAAAAGGGCAACCCATAGGAGTTATGGGTGCAGTCAGAAAAAAAATACCAGCTCATTTTGCCTAGGCTTTGTGAAGCAGATTCCTGACATAAATGGTAAGAAGAATGTAAGTACAAAATACTGGCATGACTTGGGCTCAAGACTCACCTCAAGCCAATGACAGCAGAAGGAATAAAGTACCACAGATCTTTGAATGTATAAACTTTTGTCATTGCAGGTTTGATTATGAGTATTGATCTCTTAAGAACAGAGGAGAAACTTGTCAGTGCATTGGATGGTGGTTAAAAAATGCAGAACCTTTTACAAACTCTTATCTGACCGTTTGGTTAAGCCCTAGTGCATACTGAGCTAAAACCAGCCCAAAAAGATTGACTCAGGAGAACGTGGATGAAGAGAAAGCAGCATGCTGACACACTTCCCCCTCAGCCTGGCTGCCCACACCAGCTGCGAGGCCAGCAGAGATATAGCGCTGCTCATGTCTTCAGGGCCAGGACTTGTGTCAAGGCTGATGTAGGGTTACACTGCACCACTTTTCCCAAAAGGACACTGAGACACTGCCTGTGGGTAGGGGCTGCCAAGAGCACTTTTATATATCACCTTTGCTCCAGCTGGTGAACTATGTTTGGCTGTGGCCTCCACGGAGTCAATACTGTCCCCATAAAGCAAACAGGGCTGGATGACCTCTGGTGATTCCTGAGGCCTAAGAGAAGGCTTCTGGCTTGTTTCACGTAGCTGTTCAAAACAACTCACTAATCATCAAAACCCCAGCTTCAGCTCATATAATCTAGCTACGTGGCTTTCATTGGACATGAGCCCCACAGAGGCAGTAAGTAGACAATAATAGATAAGCCAAGCTGAAGGGAATAATTTTTTTCAAGGGTTACTGCTAACTCTGGAGCACTAGTATGCAAAAGCATGCAACGGAGTTACCAGAGCCTGCTGATTATATGTGGTAGTAAATAGCAGATCTGCACACAGCTAACTGTAAAGCCCATTTATTCGCTGGAAATAAATGAGTTACACCCTATAAAGAAATTACAGACTTTTATTCTCTTGCATGTGTTGCAAGAAATGTGTTAATGTGTTTCACCAACAGATGAAAAACACTAAAACCATACACAAAACATTCTCGGCAGCAGCTCTGAAACATTTCTGCAGCGGTGAAACACATAAAAGATAGCTCAGAAAGGTGGAGCAATTTGAAGGAAAAATCTAAACAAAAAGTTGGACTGTAGCTGCTTGTCCCTCAGAACATTTGCAGCCAGAAAATTGCTAATAAATAATTACATGTCACCACCTACTGGTAAACCTCTTTGAATGACACATATGCTGTGTTCCACAGCAGCCGTTGAGCTGTGCTAGTCAGTATTTGTTTCTTGTTTCTATAAAACCAGATTAGTATTTATTCTACATACCTAAATATTTTTCTTTGTGTTTACATACAGGTATAGTTTTAATGAAAGCTATCATACTACTAGCTTCTGGGGAATTGTGACTTAGGTTTGTTCAGAATGTGAGTGTTTTGGAGGCCATGCATTGTTACCTGTGCTGATAAGCTAGGTAAGACTGCTGAGGTTCCTTGAAGGCTGAGCTGAAAACCTGGCTTTCCTGCAGTCACTGTGAGTGTTGCTATTGACATCCACAGAAACAGGGTTTGACTCTTCCCCGGTGATCAAAACCAGCCATTTTTAGAGAGGAATGACATCACACAGGAATGGTCACACAGGATCCTGTACTGTGTGGATGTACAGAGAACAGTTCTGTATTGTACAGAAATTGAAAGTCCTTGTCCAGCGTCAGTGTTGACTCGACACAGCCACCATACATCTAGAAACTGAAAAGGATCAGCAATGCTCCAGGCAGAGAACCCTGTCTGCTGTGTCCACTAGCAACGACAGACCTGACCTCTAGCCATGGTACACCGTTGCCCAGCCTGCCTTCACCGTGGTTTCCAGAGATCAGTGCTGGTTCCCAGCAGCAAAGAGCAGCCCTCAGAAGGAGTAGTTCATAGCAGACCGAACATTAAATTCTGCACCTCCAATTGCACTCCAATTTTTCTGTGCTTCTGCTTGAGGATTGTTTGGTTAGATGACGGGAGAGCAGTGGATGTCCTCTACTTTGACTTCAGCGAGGCTTTTGACACTGTCTCCCATAACCCTCATCAGAAAGCTCAGACAGTGTGGCTTGGATGAGTGGACAGTGAGGTGGATTGAAAGCTGGCTGCGTTATAAAGTTGGACAGGCTTGGGAACTGTGTTTATTTGCATCCTGTTTCAGGACAATTGTCCCATAGCATTTAAATAATAGTATGGACAGATGTTTCCTCTAATGACCAAGTTAATATTTAAATATTTATGTCAGAGTATCCTCTGAATGTGTTCATATATCAAATAATGAACTTTGCTTGCTTATACCATATCAGTTCATTTACTTCCTGGGATTTTCTTTGTTCTTTTGGAATGTCAATTCAAAATATAGTAACCTTTCCATCAAAACCTGAAACATGCAATGCCACTATCTTCCCTTTAAGATCAAGCATTATAAACTATACTTCATTAACAAATACCATTCTTTCATTTGAATGAGAGTATTTTAATAATATGTTGCATTCTGGCATGACAGATTTCCTTAACACTGTAGTCAAGGGGACTACCAAGCCGTGGTGAAGAGACTGTAAACAAAGAGAGCAGAGGCAAGAGAACTGAGATGGGAATCCAACCAGGGACAGGAAATGGATGCTAAACAAACCATTACCACAATAAACCACTCAGTGCAGCAAACTGCATCTTCTTACAGCAGTAATTTTTTTTTAAACTCTGGAGTTGCATCATATCATTTGACAACAAAGCAGCAGCTCCTGTATTATCCTATTACACCTAAAAGCCTAATTGAAGGCACTCAAAACACTGAACAGGGAGAAATCAAAGCTCAGATGTGATTACAAAAATGATGCAGCTCAACTCTACCACCAAATAATTTCTAGAAAGGTAGTTAGGAAACAAACCAATTAGAAGTTTACTGTAGTATAACTATCTGGATAAACATGCCAAGCTATTCTGGGCTGCCCCAGCAGATGGAGCAGGGAATGTAACAGCACCTTCTGCCTCTGCTTTCCTTTGCTTTTCTTATACTGCTGCTCTTTCTTTCTTTCTTTCTTTCTTTCTTTCTTTCTTTCTTTCTTTCTTTCTTTCTTTCTTTCTTTCTTTCTGGTTTCTTTCTTTTTACTGGTTTCTCTTTTGCAATTGTTGCACAGATTCACAGTGCACAGATTCTTGGCTGAGTTAGCCATCCATTAAGTGTAGCTCTGAATTCGTGTCCTGTACTTCACCATACTCACAACTCATTTAACACCTCCTCTCTACTTGAGAAGCCACAGAGACTGAGATGTAGGGTGGTCCCTATACATCCAAGTTTATGTCAGCAGTAGCAAGTGGCGTGAGAAAATGGGAATCGATATTTAGAGTGAAATGATGTTCAAGACCTGATATCCACTTTTTCCATATTCCTTTGGGTTTTTTTCTTCTGTCTTCACACTACCTCTGTGGCCCAACGGACTGAACAGCCACCAGCAGAGCAGACCAGATGTCCTCCTGCATTGCAAAGGTTTACATTCATCTGAAACAAAGAAATGCACTTTGTGAAATCCAGGCCTTCCTTACCAAATGCAAATCAAAGCATTTTAAGAGACAACATCTGAAAAGTTTGTTTTGCACTCCTGATCCAAACTAAAATGCTAAACTATGTATGCTTGAGTTTATTTGTACAAGCCTAAGTAAGATCTTTCCCCTTTTTCTTATATATCCAAGTAAGATACTATTGCATGTGTCTTGATGGACATCTGACTCTCAGACTGTCAGGGAAGAGATAAAAAGCTGACCAAGCAAATCAAAACAAACACTCCAAATCAGCAGGGGTTTAAACATCCACAAGAAAGCACCAAACCCCTTCAGAGATACCTTGGCTGTTGGTTTAGCAGAAACCTTAAACAATAACCGAAGGGCAGTAAGACAGAATGGTTGTTTTGCCGTTCTCCTTTCCAAAGGAGATATCATTATGAAATCAATCAAGCTTTAGCAGACTGAAAGGTTGCTGCAAGGCTTTGGTGACATTATAGGAGAAGGCAGACTGGCTGGCCAGTTTGTGAAGGACTGAGTGGGCATATAAAAAAAAACATTAAAGATAACCAGTGACACCAGTACTTATTCTGTGAAAAAGATGTCATCTTCAGAACCACTCTGTAGTTTACAGCTATTTCCACCTTCTCTGTGCAGGTGCTGGTATCCTTCCTGTCCTACATCTTGAGTTTGTGCCAGTTCAGAAAACCTCACGTCAGGTTACTGAGAGGTCGGCTATGCATTCCTGCCCATGAAGCGACCACCCTGTGCAGTGGCATCCTCTGTCTCTGGAGTTGGAAGGAAATCAAAAGGTCCATCACCTTACTGGCAGGATGCTATTTTGGCTAGGAGCCAGCTTGGCACTTGTAGTCACACTGGGGACCCTATGGCCACTGCAGATCTAAGGAGAGAGAGGTCAACAAGGAACCTCAGCTGGAAATCCTCATTGAGTTCTCCCTGATGGTGATTTCAGTGGCTATTGTGGCCACTTTGGGATGGGAGAAGTCTCCAGAAGTTTGGAGGCCAAAAAGAAGCTGGGTTAACAATGCCAGCTGGAAAGGATCTGCAGCTTGGACAGAAAGAAGTTATCAGCACAGCTTTCCTAACAGTTTCTCTCTTGTTTCAGGATCCTCTACTAGTTTTCCTTTGGATCTATATACAAATACATGGATTGTCCTCTGACAGCACCCTTGGTGGATTGCTGTTAGCCTGTTGCCTAGGTATGGGAAATTTTGCTTTGAACGGTTGTACATAAATATATATTTTAATGTAGATCTGAGCTTCACTGGACTGTGCAACATGTGAAGAACTAGGTGAAGCACAGGGCACACAGCCACGTGACTGAGCCTCCAATGGAAAATACACACGTGCATCTACTACTAGAATGACTTGAATATTACATTTTTCCTATCTCTATTTGCTGCTTTTTATATTACAGTATTTGTGGGAGGACACAAGCAAAGAATTGAAGAGAGAGTGCCTTTCTATACTGCAGCGGAAATCTGACAGTCATAGCTTCCTTTACTGTGATATATTCCTCTTCCTGATCATATTTCTATGCAGCCAAAGATTTGTTTGGTTGGATATTTTTTTTGGCTAAAGGGAACAGTGGCAGTGAACAATGTCTTCATTGTGTAGAAGAAAGGAAAAATAAGGTATGGTGCAATAGACATCATATGAAAGCAAGTTGAAAGTGTGAAGCTGCTCAACTGACCAGATTAGATTAAAAAGAGGTGAATACAAGACTACATAAACAAGCTGCCTAAAGCACAGCCCACTAGCTTTACATGTGAATCAGCCTTCTGGCCCGAGAAAATTGGATTGCAACTGAATGCAGATGGTTAATTTGAAAATATATCCATCTGTGCTGATGTTTAACAAGTAATCCTGATTTTCCACTACCAGAATTGCTGTAAGATTGCATTTTACCCATCTATTTCTATATTTTTATATTATTTTTTAACTTAAATAGGCAAAGACTTGAGATCTACCCTTACAGCTTTGCTTTACACAAGAAAATACTTAAAACACAAGTAGAAAGGCAAAAATGAAAAAAAAAAGATATACAAAAAGAACATGGTAATGAAGGATGAAAATCTCATGGTCGAGGGATGACAGGCATTGCAGAGACCAGGAACTGTGGAAGACAGAGACGAACACAAGATAAAAGAAGCATTGAAACAGCTGGACAGTTTACAAATGGGAACAAACAATTCCTTTTCTTAACACTTTGACAAATATCAGTGCTCCTGTGGCTATTTGACACAAGACTCTGATCATGAGTTAAATAGGTTTGCTGTAGTCAGAAATGAGTTGTCAGACTTCCAAAACAACCACTCCTGAGCCACGGAAAGCATTTGACTTGCTGAGTCAGTGCAAAGACAGCTCCCCAGAAAAGCGAGGGCACTGAGCCAACACCAACACATGCCTTTGGATGAGCCACCTTCTCATGACTCATGGCAATTCAAGTTCCCACAACAGCCTCCTCCAGAACTTGGTCTAAAGAGTTCCAGTGGTGGCAGATGGGAAAGGGAAATTCTAACTATAACTGCACAGGAGTGGTAATTTGCGGCTGAGGAATGATCTGTCAAGGAGGGCCAGGAAGCTCAACTGCAAGAAGAGGTTAAACTATCCGGAAGCAGGAATGTCAGAGAGCGAACACACTGCTTCAAGAGCATGACGCTTCCTTTAGTGATAACAAACACTTCAGCATTGTCTTGTAGCCATCCTGGAATGGGATTGCTAAGGGACCAAAGCTCAGGGCCTCCCTGTGGGCAGCAGATCTGGGCCGGGAGATGGAGCCATGGTTGGGCTGGGGTGTCCCATGCACCCACCTTGGGATTGGTGCTGGTATGCATAAGGAATCTGCTTCTGACACATCTTTGTAGATCTCACGTAGATCCACATATTGCAATGGGACTCTGCTTAACGCATTGTCCAGTATTTTTTTTTCTTTTCTATTTAAGCACAAACGTGTTTAATTCACCGTAACGGGTACCACGAAAACCCTCCACTGGTGAGCCTTGCTGAAGTAGTTGACATCTCTGTCGAGCCCAGCTCTTCTTCACCTCTTCTGACAGAGGTTACAGCCCCAGTAGCCAGAGCAGTGCAAGAGGAGCACCCACCTCCGTCCCACCACCCCAGTCCAGAGGCCGGTCTATGCTCAAATTTATCCTCAGTGGCGTTTTAAGACAAAGTGCCAGGCTCCCACTGAGACATCAGAGCTCATCCTTCCTCGTGCCATGCTTGCTGCAAGCATTTGTGTCTTGTGCTTGCAAAATGTGAAGGAGAGGTGGCTGGGGTGTCATCCTCAAGTGTACTGTTTGCCCAGTAATCTCAGTGGAGCTTCTTGGGCAGTGGCACTCAAGTCCATCTACATTTCCGCTGTGTTTTCACTTTCAGCTGACTCCAATGTATCACCATGATCCAGTAAGGGCAGAACACAGAGGTGTGCTCTGCCACGCTGTTTTATTGACATACTTTGAGGGCAGAGGGACCTGTCTGTAGTCCTCTAGTCTAGCTTCACATTTTATGTAGGTCACCGAAGGTCACCTAAATCATAACCTCGACCTGAACCAGACCATATCTAACATGAATTTATAAAATGTTGATTTAGAGACACTGGGAGAAAAGAAAAAGCATTGAATCCCCGGGGAAGCAGTTAAACAGCAAAAATTACTGTCAGTATGAAATATACAGTTTATTTCTACTAGGCTTACCTTCTGTTTCTAGTCTTTAAAATGTGAAAACAAAGATTTTTAAACATTGAAATGCATACGTCAGAGACAGGAAAGAGCTGTTCAGGCTATTTAAGTCCTTTCCAGAAAAGTCTCACTTGTGGATTAGGCAAAGGAAAAGCACACTCACGCCTCCCTCCTGCCTGCCTGCTCAGAGCTCAAATCCACCCCTTCCTCGGCTCCCTTTCCTGCCTCCCCCCTCCTGGGACTGACTCAGGGTCATGGATGAAGGAGCCTGTTGTCTGAAGGACCTCTGCTTCATCTGTTGTAAAGGCTGGAAGGTGTCTAATGAATAATGAGGAGAGAGGAACACCTTAACTGTTCACACCTGGGACCTGCAGGCTGATGGATTGGATGCAGTTCTCACCTCTGCCGCAGAGCTCTCCTGCAGTGACAAACAAGTCCTCTGGCCAAGCTCTCTACAAGTGGTTCCTGTGTTTTCCTCATTTTCCAGTTGCCCCAGGGAGGCCCTGGAGTCTAATCTGTGGAAGTGCTGGGCGTACACAACTGTGAGCGAAGTCAGGAACATTGGGGATTAAACAAAAAAATCTTCTGTGTTCTTGTAAACACAAGATCTGAGTTTGTACATCTGAGAGCTCAAAATAATGCATTTATGAGCCTGCTCAACTTAAGTGTCTGAATTCCCTGTCTGTATTCTGAGAATTATGATAGAAAACTAGCAATTGTTTGCACAAAGCTCAGACACTGGA